>JANJGN010002052.1:0-90411 GCA_026770705.1 Isurus oxyrinchus
GGTGGACATAGTCTAGGGGGGGCGGGTTGTGGGACATAGTCTTGGGGGTCGGGTCGGTGGGCGGGTCGGGGGACATAGTCTCGGGGGCGGGGCGGGAGACATTGTCTCGGGGGGCGGGTCGGAGGGCTGGTCGGGGGACATAGTCTCGGGAGGCGGGGTCTGGGGTGCGCGTCGGCTGACATAGACTCTGGGGGTGGGTCGGGGCGCGGGTCGGGGGTCATAGTCTCGGGGGGAGTGTCGGTGGCGGGTCGGGGTCATATTCTCAGGGAGCGTGTCATGGGCCGGGTTGGGGGGACATAATCTCAGGGGGACTGGTCGGGGGGGGCGGGTTGGGGGACATAGTCTCGGGGGGGGTGGGTCGGGGGACATAGTCTCGGGTGGCAGGTCGGGGGGCGGGTCGGGGGACATAGTCTCGGGGCGCGGGTCAGCGGACATAGTCTTGGGTGGCAGGTCGGGTGGGGTCGGGGGTCATAGTCTCGGGGGGTGGGTCAGGGGTGCGTGTCGGTTGTCATAGCCTCGGGGGGGCGGGTCGGTGGGGCTGGTCGGGGGACATAGACTCGGGGGCCGGGTCGGGTGGTGGGTGGGGGGACATAGACTCGGGGGGCAGGTCGGGGGGGCTGGGCGGGGGACTTAGTCTTGGGGTCGGGTCGGGGGGGTGGTTCGGGTGACATTGTCTCGGGGGGCGGGTCGGGGGACAAAGTCTTGGGGGGGCGGGTCGGTGGGGGGTCGGGGAACATAGACTCGGGGGGGCCGGGTCGGGGGACGGGTCGGGGGACATATTCGCCGGGGGGGCGGGGTCGGGGGGCGGGTCGGGGGGACATATTCTCGGGGGGGGGGGGGCAGGTCGGGGGGCGGGTTGGGGGACATAGTCTCGGGGGATGGGTCGGGTGACATCGTCTCGGGGGGCGGGTCGGGCGGCGGGTCGGGGGACATTGTCTCGGGGGGTGGGTCGGGGGGCGGGGTCGCAGGACATAGTCTCGGGGGGGCTGGTCGGTGGGAGGGTCGGGGGGACATAGTCTCGGGGACAGGTCGAGGGGCGGGTCGGTGGTCATAGTCTGGGGGGGGCGGGTCGGGGGCTGGTCGCGGAACATAGTTTCGGGGGCGGGTCGGGTCGGGGGTCATAGTCTCGGGGGAGCGGGTCGGGGGGGCGGGTCGGGGGACATAATCTCGGGGGGCGGGTCGGGGGACATAGTCTCGGGGGGGCGGGTCGGTGGACAAAATCTATGGGGGCGGGTCGTGGGACATAGTCTCGTGGGCGGGTCGGGGTGCGGGTCGGGGGACATTGACTCGGGGGGGTGGGTCAGGGGTCATAGTCTCGGGGGGCCGGTCGGGGGGCGGTGGGTCAGGGGTCATAGTCTCGGGGGCCGGTCGGGGGGCGGGTCGGGAGACATAGTCTCGGGGTGCGGGTCGGGGGGCGGGTCGGGGGACATAGTCTCGGGGGGCGGGTCGGGGGGTAGGTCTGGTGACATAGTCTCGGGGTGGCGGGTCGGGGGGCGGGTCGGGGGACATAGGCTCGGGGGGGCGAGCTGGGGGGCGGTTCGGTGGATGTAGACTCGGGGGCGGGTCGGTGGGCGGGTCGGGGGTCATAGTCTCGGGGGGAGAGTCGGGGGCGGGTCGGGGGCCATAGTCTCGGGGGGGCGTGTCAGGGGGCGGGTTGGGGAACATAGTCTCGGGGGGCGGGTCTGAGGGCCGGTCGGGGGACATAGGCTCGGGGAGCGAGTTGGGGGGGCGCGTCGGCCGATATAGACACGGGGGGCGGTTTGGGGGACATAGTCTCGGGGGGCTGGTCGGGGGGCGGGTCAGGGGACATAGCCTCGGGGGGGAGGGTCGGGGGGCGGGTCGGGGGACATAGTGCCGGGGGGCGGGTCGGGGGGCAAGTCGGGGTACATAGTCTCGGGGCGCGGGTCGGGGGACATAGTCTCGGGGGGCGGGTCGGGTGGGGTCAGGGGACATAGTCTCGGGGGTCGGGTCAGGGGGGTGGGTTGGGGTCATAGTCTCGGGGGGCGGGTCGTGGGGTAGTTCTGGTGACATAGTCTCGGGGGGCGGGTCGGGGGGCTGGTGGGGGTCATAGTCTCGGAGGCGGGTTGGGGCGGGTCGGGGGACATAGTCTTGGGGGGCGGGTCGGGGGACAGAGTCTCGGGGGGTAGGTCGGGGGACAAAGTCTCGGGGGGCGGGTCGGTGGGAGGGTCGGGGGACATAGTCTCGGTGGACGGGTCAGGGGACGGGTCGGAGGTCATAGTCTCGGGGGGCGGGTCGGGGGCAGGTCGGGGGACATAGTCTCGGGGGCGGGGCGGGGGGCGGGTCGAGGGACATAGTCTCGGGGGGCGGGTCCTGGGTCATAGACTCGGGGGGCGGGTTGGGGTGCAGGTCGGGGGACATAGACTCGGGGGGCAGGTCGGTGGGCGAGTCGGGGGACATTGTCTCGGGGGCGGGTCGGGGGGGCGGAAGACATAGTCTCGGGGGGTCGGGCCGGAGGGCGGGACTGGGGAGATAGTCTCGGGGGCGGGTCTGGGAGCAGGAAGGGGAACATAGGCTCGGGGGGCGAGTTGGGGGGCAGGTAGGCGGAAATAGTCTCGGGGGGGCGGGTCGGTGGTCGGGGCGGGGGACATTGTCTCGGGGGCGGGTCAGGGGGCGGGTCAGAAGACATAGTCTCGGGGTGGCGGGTCGGAGGGCGGGACGGGGGACATAGTCTCGGGGGGCGGGTCTGGGGGCAGGAAGGGGGACATAGGCTCGAGGGGCGAGTTGGGGGGCGGGTCGGCGGAAATAGGCTCGGGGGTGGGTCGGGGGCGGGTCGGGGGTCATAGTCTCGGGGGGAGTGTCATGGGTGGGTCGGGGGACATAGTCTCGGGGGGCGTGTTGGGGGCGGGTTGGGGGACATAGTCTCGGGGGGCTGGACGGGGGGTGGGTCGGGGGACATAGTCTCGGGGGCGGGTTGGGGGGCAGGTCGGTGGACATAGTCTCGGGGGGCGGGTCGGGGGGCGGGTCTGGGGTCATAGTCTCGGGGTGCGGGTCGGGGGACATAGTCTCGGGGGGCGGGTCAGTGGGGCGGGTCGGGGGTCATAGTCTCGGGGGGGCGGGTCGGTGGGCTCGTCGGGGGATATAGACTCGTGGGCCGGGTCGGGTGGTGGGTGGGGGGATATAGTCTCGGGGGGGCGGGTTGGGGGGCGGGTCGGGAGACATAGTCTCGGGGTGCGGGTCGGGGGGGCGGGTCGGGGGACATAGTCTCGGGGGGCGGGTCTGGGAGTAGGTCGGGGGACATAGGCTCGGGGGGGTGAGTTGGGGGGCGGGTCTGGGGACATAGTCTCGGGGGACGGGTCGGGGGGTAGGTCTGGTGACATAGTCTCGGGGGGGCGGGTCGGGGGGCGGGTCGGGGGACATAGGCTCGGGGGGGCGAGCTGGGGGGCGGTTCGGTGGATGTAGACTCGGGGGCAGGTCGGGGAGCGGGTCGGGGGACATAGTCTCGGGTGACGGGTCGGGTCACATAGTCTCGGGGGGCGGGGTCGGGCGGCGGGTCGGGGAACATAGTATCGGTGGGCGGGTCGTGGGGTGGTTCGGGGGACATAGTCTCGGGGGCGGGTCGGGGGCGGGTCGGGGGGACATAGTCTCGGGGGGCGGTTCAGGGGGCGGGTCTCGGGACATAGTCTTGGGGGGTGGGTCAGGGGGCGGGTCGGGGGACATAGTCTCGGGGGTGGGTCGGTGGGAGTGTCGGGGGTGATAGTCTCGGGGTGCGGGTCGGGGGGGCTGGTCAGGGGACATAGTCTCAGAGTGCGGGGCGGGGGGCGGGTCGGGTGACATAGAATCGGGGGGCGGGGCGGGGGGCGTGTTGGGGGACATAGTCTCGGGGGGCGTGTCGGGGTACATAGTCTCGGGGGGAGAGTCGGGGGCAGGTCGGGGGACATGGACTTGGGGGGGCGGGTCGGGGGTTGGGTCTGGTGACATAAACTCGGGGGGCGGCTCGGGGGCCGGGTCGGCGGACATAGTCTCAGGGGGGCGGGTCGGGGGACATATTCTCGGGGGGGCGGGTCGGGGGGCGGGTCGGGTGACATAGTCTCGGTGGGCGGGTCGGGCGGGGCGTAGGGGGACATAGTATCGGGGGCGGGTCGTGGGGCGGTTCGGGGGACATAGTCTCGGGGGGCGGGTCGGGGGCGGGACGAGGGACATAGTCACAGGGGGTGGGTCGGCGGGCGGGTCGGGGGACATAGTCTCGGGGGGCGGATCGGTGGGAGGGTCGGGGGACATAGTCTCAGGGGACGGGTCGGGAGGGGGTCGGGTGTCATAGTCTCGGGGGGCGGGTCGCGGGACATAGTCTCGGGGGGCGGGTCGGGGGCTCCCGTCGGGGGACATAGTCTCGCGGACAGGTTCGGGGGGCGGGTCTGGGGGCAGGAAGGGGGACATAGGCTCGAGGGGCGGGTTGGGGGGCGGGTCGGCAGAAATAGGCTCGGGGGGTGGGTCGGGGGCGGGTCGGGGGTCATAGTCTCGGGGGGAGTGTCATGGGTGGGTCGGGGGGACATAGTCTCGGAGGGCGTGTTGGGGGGCGGGTTGGGGGACATAGTCTCGGGGGGCTGGACGGGGGGCGGGTCGGGGGACATAGTCTCGGGGGCGGGTTGGGGGGCGGGTCGGGGGACATAGTCTCGGGGGCGGGTCGGGGGGCGGGTCTGGGGTCATAGTCTCGGGGCGCGGGTCGGGGGACATAGTCTCGGGGGGCGGGTCAGTGGGGCGGGTCGGGGGTCATAGTCTCGGGGGCCGGGTCGGGTGGTGGGTGGGGGGACATAGTCTCGGGGGCGGGTTGGGGGGCTGGGCAGGGGACTTAGTCTCGGGGTCGGGTCGGGGGGGGCGGGTCGGGGGACATAAATTCGGGGGGAGGGTCGGGCGGCGGGTCGGGGGACATTGTCTCGGGGGGCGGGTCGGGGGACAAAGTCTTGGGGGGCGGGTCGGTGGGGGTTCGGGGGACATTTTCCCGGGGGGGCAGGTCGGGGTCGGGTCGGGGGACATATTCTCAGGGGGGCGGGTCGGGGTGTGGGTCGGGGGACATAGTCTCGGGAGGCGGGGCGGGGGGTGGGTCGGGGGACATAGGCTCGGGGGGCGGGTCGGAGGACATAGTCTATGGGGGCGGGTTGTGGGACATAGTCTTGGGGGTCGGGTCGGTGGGCGGGTCGGGGGACATAGTCTCGGGGGTGGGGCGGGAGACATAGTCTCGGGGGGCGGGTCGGAGGACATAGTCTATGGGGGCGGGTTGTGGGACATAGTCTTGGGGGTCGGGTCGGTGGGCGGGTCGGGGGACATAGTCTCGGGGGCGGGTTGGGGGGCGGGTCGGGGGACATAGTCTCGGGGGCGGGTCGGGGGGCGGGTCTGGGGTCATAGTCTCGGGGCGCGGGTCGGGGGACATAGTCTCGGGGGGCGGGTCAGTGGGGCGGGTCGGGGGTCATAGTCTCGGGGGGGCGGGTCGGTGGGCTCGTCGGGGGACATAGACTCGGGGGCCGGGTCGGGTGGTGGGTGGGGGGACATAGTCTCGGGGGCGGGTTGGGGGGCTGGGCAGGGGACTTAGTCTCGGGGTCGGGTCGGGGGGGGCGGGTCGGGGGACATAAATTCGGGGGGAGGGTCGGGCGGCGGGTCGGGGGACATTGTCTCGGGGGGCGGGTCGGGGGACAAAGTCTTGGGGGGCGGGTCGGTGGGGGTTCGGGGGACATTTTCCCGGGGGGGCAGGTCGGGGTCGGGTCGGGGGACATATTCTCAGGGGGGCGGGTCGGGGTGTGGGTCGGGGGACATAGTCTCGGGAGGCGGTGCGGGGGGTGGGTCGGGGGACATAGTCTCGGGGGGCGGGTCGGAGGACATAGTCTATGGGGGCGGGTTGTGGGACATAGTCTTGGGGGTCGGGTCGGTGGGCGGGTCGGGGGACATAGTCTCGGGGGTGGGGCGGGAGACATAGTCTCGGGGAGCGGGTCGGAGGACATAGTCTATGGGGG
This sequence comes from Isurus oxyrinchus, assembly GCA_026770705.1. Classification (NCBI taxonomy): domain Eukaryota; kingdom Metazoa; phylum Chordata; class Chondrichthyes; order Lamniformes; family Lamnidae; genus Isurus; species Isurus oxyrinchus. The sequence continues at coordinate 5,964 of JANJGN010002052.1, forward strand.
CGGGTTGTGGGACATAGTCTTGGGGGTCGGGTCGGAGGGCGGGTCGGGGGACATAGTCTCGGGAGGCGGGTCTGGGTGCGGGTCGGGGGACATAGGCTCGGGGGGCGTGTTGGGTGGCGGGTCGGCGTACATAGACTCTGGGGGTGGGTCGGGGGGTGGGTCGGGGGTCATAGTCTCGGGGAGAGTGTCGGTGGCGGGTCGGGGTCATAGTCTCGGGGGCGTGTCGTGGGCCGGGTTGGGGGACATAGTCTCAGGGGACTGGTCGGGGGGCGGGTCGGGGGACATAGTCTCGGGGGGGCGGGTCGGGGGCGGGTCGGGGGACATAGTCTCGGGGCGCGGGTCGGGGGACATAGTCTCGGGTGGCGGGTCGGGTGGGGTCGGGGCTCATAGTCTCAGGGGGTGGGTCAGGGGTGCGTGTCGGTTGTCATAGTCTCGGGGGGCGGGTCAGTGGGCTAGTCGGGGGACATAGACTCGGGGGCCGGGTCGGGTGGTGGGTGGGGGGACATAGTCTCGGGGGGCAGGTCGGGGTGCTGGGCGGGGGACTTACTCCTGGGGTCGGGTCGGGGGGCGGTTCGGGTGACATTGTCTCGGGGGGCGGGTCGGGAGACAAAGTCTTTGGGGGCCGGGTCGGGGGACGGGTCGGGGGTCATATTCACGGGGGGGCGGGTCGGGGGCGGGTCGGGGGACATATTCTCGGGGGGGGGCAGGTCGGGGGGCGGGTTGGGGGACATAGTCTCGGGGGATGGGTCGGGTGACATAGTCTCGGGGGGCGGGTCGGGCGGCGGGTCGGGGGACATAGTCTCGGGGGGTGGGTCGGGGGGCGGGTCGCAGGACATAGTCTCGGGGGGCTGGTCGGTGGGAGGGTCGGGGGACATAGTCTTGGGGACAGGTCGAGGGGCGGGTCGGTGGTCATAGTCTCGGGGGGGCGGGTCGGGGCTGGTCGCGGAACATAGTTTCGGGGGCGGGTCGGGTCGGGAGTCATAGTCTCGGGGAGGGGGTCGGGGGGCGGGTCGGGGGACATAATCTCGGGGGGGGGCGGGGGGCGGGTCGGGGGACATAGTCTCGGGGGCGGGTCGGTGGACATAGTCTATGGGGGCGGGTCGTCGGACATAGTCTCGTGGGCGGGTCGGGGTGCGGGTCGGGGGACATAGACTCGGGGGGGGTGGGTCGGGGGTCATAGTCTCGGGGGCCGGTCGGGGGGCGGGTCGGGAGACATAGACTCGGGGTGCGGGTCGGGGGGCGGGTCGGGGGACATAGTCTCGGGGGGCGGTTCTGGGAGTAGATCAGGGGACATAGGCTCGGGGAGGGTGAGTTGGGGGGCGGGTCGGGGGACATAGTCTCGGGGGGCGGGTCGGGGGGTAGGTCTGGTGACATAGTCTCGGGGGGGCGGGTCGGGGGGCGGGTCGGGGGACATAGGCTCGGGGGAGCGAGCTGGGGGGCGGTTCGGTGGATGTAGACTCGGGGGCAGGTCGGGGAGCGGGTCGGGGGACATAGTCTCGGGTGACGGGTCGGGTCACATAGTCTCGGGGGGCGGGTCGGGCGGCGGGTCGGGGAACATAGTATCGGTGGGCGGGTCGTGGGGTGGTTCGGGGGACATAGTCTCGGGGACGGGTCGGGGGCGGGTCGGGGGACATAGTCTCGGGGGGCGGTTCAGGGGGCGGGTCTCGGGACATAGTCTTGGGGGGTGGGTCGGGGGGCGGGTCGGGGGACAGAGTCTCGGGGGTGGGTCGGTGGGAGTGTCGGGGGTGATAGTCTCGGGGTGCGGGTCGGGGGGGCTGGTCAGGGGACATAGTCTCTGAGTGCGGGGCGGGGGGCGGGTCGGGTGACATAGAATCGGGGGGCGGGGCGGGGGGCGTGTTGGGGGACATAGTCTCGGGGGGGCGTGTCGGGGTACATAGTCTCGGGGGGAGAGTCGGGGGCAGGTCGGGGGACATGGACTTGGGGGGGCGGGTCGGGGGGTGGGTCTGGAGACATAAACTCGGGGGGCGGCTCGGGGGCCGGGTCGGCGGACATAGTCTGGGGGGCGGGTCGGGGGACATCGTCTCGGGGGGAGAGTCGGGGGGCGGGTCGGGGGACACAGTCTCAGGGGTCGGGTCCGGGGGCGGGTCGGGTGACAGAGTCTCGGGGGGGCGGGTTGGCGGACGGGTCGGGGGACATAGTCTCAGGGGGGCGGGTCGGGGGACATATTCTCGGGGGGGCGGGTCGGGGGGCGGGTCGGGTGACATAGTCTCGGTGGGCGGGTCGGGCGGGGCGTAGGGGGACATAGTATCAGGGGCGGGTCGTGGGGCGGTTCGGGGGACATAGTCTCGGGGGGTGGGTCGGGGGCGGGTCGGTGGTCATAGTCTCGGGGGGAGTGTCATGGGTGGGTCGGGGGACATAGTCTCGGGGGGCGTGTTGGGGGCGGGTTGGGGGACATAGTCTCGGGGGGCTGGACGGGGGGTGGGTCGGGGGACATAGTCTCGGGGGCGGGTTGGGGGGCAGGTCGGTGGACATAGTCTCGGGGGGCGGGTCTGGGGTCATAGTCTCGGGGTGCGGGTCGGAGGACATAGTCTCGGGGGGCGGGTCAGTGGGGCGGGTCGGGGGTCATAGTCTCGGGGGGGCGGGTCGGTGGGCTCGTCGGGGGATATAGACTCGTGGGCCGGGTCGGGTGGTGGGTGGGGGGACATAGTCTCGGGGGGCGGGTTGGGGGGCGGGTCGGGAGACATAGTCTCGGGGTGCGGGTCGGGGGGCGGGTCGGGGGACATAGTCTCGGGGGGCGGGTCTGGGAGTAGGTCGGGGGACATAGGCTCGGGGGGGTGAGTTGGGGGGCGGGTCTGGGGACATAGTCTCGGGGGACGGGTCGGGGGGTAGGTCTGGTGACATAGTCTTGGGGGGGCGGGTCGGGGGGCGGGTCGGGGGACATAGGCTCGGGGGGGCGAGCTGGGGGGCGGTTCGGTGGATGTAGACTCGGGGGCAGGTCGGGGAGCGGGTCGGGGGACATAGTCTCGGGTGACGGGTCGGGTCACATAGTCTCGGGGGGCGGGTCGGGCGGCGGGTCGGGGAACATAGTATCGGTGGGCGGGTCGTGGGGTGGTTCGGGGGACATAGTCTCGGGGGCGGGTCGGGGGCGGGTCCGGGGACATAGTCTTGGGGGGTGGGTCAGGGGGCGGGTCGGGGGACATAGTCTCGGGGGTGGGTCGGTGGGAGTGTCGGGGGTGATAGTCTCGGGGTGCGGGTCGGGGGGGCTGGTCAGGGGACATAGTCTCAGAGTGCGGGGCGGGGGGCGGGTCGGGTGACATAGAATCGGGGGGCGGGGCGGGGGGCGTGTTGGGGGACATAGTCTCGGGGGGGCGTGTCGGGGTACATAGTCTCGGGGGGAGAGTCGGGGGCAGGTCGGGGGACATGGACTTGGGGGGGCGGGTCGGGGGTTGGGTCTGGTGACATAAACTCGGGGGGCGGCTCGGGGGCCGGGTCGGCGGACATAGTCTCAGGGGGGCGGGTCGGGGGACATATTCTCGGGGGGGCGGGTCGGGGGGCGGGTCGGGTGACATAGTCTCGGTGGGCGGGTCGGGCGGGGCGTAGGGGGACATAGTATCGGGGGCGGGTCGTGGGGCGGTTCGGGGGACATAGTCTCGGGGGGCGGGTCGGGGGCGGGACGAGGGACATAGTCACTGGGGGCGGGTCGGCGGGCGGGTCGGGGGACATAGTCTCGGGGGGCGGATCGGTGGGAGGGTCGGGGGACATAGTCTCATGGGACGGGTCGGGAGGGTGTCGGGTGTCATAGTCTCGGGGGGCGGGTCGCGGGACATAGTCTCGGGGGGCGGGTCGGGGGCTCGCGTCGGGGGACATAGTCTCGCGGACAGGTTCGGGGGGCGGGTCTGGGGGCAGGAAGGGGGACATAGGCTCGAGGGGCGGGTTGGGGGGCGGGTCGGCGGAAATAGGCTCGGGGGGTGGGTCGGGGGCGGGTCGGGGGTCATAGTCTCGAGGGGAGTGTCATGGGTGGGTCGGGGGACATAGTCTCGGAGGGAGTGTTGGGGGGCGGGTTGGGGGACATAGTCTCGGGGGGCTGGACGGGGGGCGGGTCGGGGGACATAGTCTCGGGGGCGGGTTGGGGGGCGGGTCGGGGGACATAGTCTCGGGGGCGGGTCGGGGGGCGGGTCTGGGGTCATAGTCTCGGGGCGCGGGTCGGGGGACATAGTCTCGGGGGGCGGGTCAGTGGGGCGGGTCGGGGGTCATAGTCTCGGGGGGGCGGGTCGGTGGGATCGTCGGGGGACATAGACCCGGGGGCCGGGTCGGGTGGTGGGTGGGGGGACATAGTCTCGGGGGCGGGTTGGGGGGCTGGGCAGGGGACTTAGTCTCGGGGTCGGGTCGGGGGGGGGCGGGTCGGGGGACATAAATTCGGGGGGAGGGTCGGGCGGCGGGTCGGGGGACATTGTCTCGGGGGACAAAGTCTTGGGGGGCGGGTCGGTGGGGGTTCGGGGGACATTTTCCCGGGGGGGCAGGTCGGGGTCGCGTCGGGGGACATATTCTCAGGGGGGCGGGTCGGGGTGTGGGTCGGGGGACATAGTCTCGGGAGGCGGGGCGGGGGGTGGGTCGGGGGACATAGTCTCGGGGGGCGGGTCGGAGGACATAGTCTATGGGGGCGGGTTGTGGGACATAGTCTTGGGGGTCGGGTCGGTGGGCGGGTCGGGGGACATAGTCTCGGGGGTGGGGCGGGAGACATTGTCTCGGGGGGCGGGTCGGAGGGCTGGTCGGGGGACATAGTCTCGGGAGGCGGGTCTGGGTGCGGGTCGGGGGACATAGGCTCGGGGGGCGTGTTGGGTGGCGGGTCGGCGTACATAGACTCTGGGGGTGGGTCGGGGTGTGGGTCGGGGGTCATAGTCTCGGGGAGAGTGTCGGTGGCGGGTCGGGGTCATAGTCTCGGGGGCGTGTCGTGGGCCGGGTTGGGGGACATAGTCTCAGGGGACTGGTCGGGGGGCGGGTCGGGGGACATAGTCTCGGGGGGGCGGGTCGGGGGCGGGTCGGGGGACGTAGTCTCGGGGCGCGGGTCGGGGGACATAGTCTCGGGTGGCGGGTCGGGTGGGGTCGGGGCTCATAGTCTCGGGGGTGGGTCAGGGGTGCGTGTCGGTTGTCATAGTCTCGGGGGGCGGGTCAGTGGGCTAGTCGGGGGACATAGACTCGGGGGCCGGGTCGGGTGGTGGGTGGGGGGACATAGTCTCGGGGGGCAGGTCGGGGTGCTGGGCGGGGGACTTAGTCCTGGGGTCGGGTCGGGGGGGCGGTTCGGGTGACATTGTCTCGGGGGGCGGGTCGGGAGACAAAGTCTTTGGGGGCCGGGTCGGGGGACGGGTCGGGGGTCATATTCACGGGGGGGCGGGTGGGGGCGGGTCGGGGGACATATTCTCGGGGGGGGGGCAGGTCGGGGGGCGGGTTGGGGGACATAGTCTCGTGGGCGGGTCGGGGTGCGGGTCGGGGGACATAGACTCGGGGGGGTGGGTCGGGGGTCATAGTCTCGGGGGCCGGTCGGGGGGCGGGTCGGGAGACATAGACTCGGGGTGCGGGTCGGGGGGCGGGTCGGGGGACATAGTCTCGGGGGGCGGTTCTGGGAGTAGATCAGGGGACATAGGCTCGGGGAGGGTGAGTTGGGGGGCGGGTCGGGGGACATAATCTCGGGGGGCGGGTCGGGGGGTAGGTCTGGTGACATAGTCTCGGGGGGGCGGGTCGGGGGGCGGGTCGGGGGACATAGGCTCGGGGGGGCGACCTGGGGGGCGGTTCGGTGGATGTAGACTCGGGGGCAGGTCGGGGAGCGGGTCGGGGGACATAGTCTCGGGTGACGGGTCGGGTCACATAGTCTCGGGGGGCGGGTCGGGCGGCGGGTCGGGGAACATAGTATCGGTGGGCGGGTCGTGGGGTGGTTCGGGGGACATAGTCTCGGGGACGGGTCGGGGGCGGGTCGGGGGACATAGTCTCGGGGGGCGGTTCAGGGGGCGGGTCTCGGGACATAGTCTTGGGGGGTGGGTCGGGGGGCGGGTCGGGGGACATAGTCTCGGGGGTGGGTCGGTGGGAGTGTCGGGGGTGATAGTCTCGGGGTGCGGGTCGGGGGGGCTGGTCAGGGGACATAGTCTCAGAGTGCGGGGCGGGGGGCGGGTCGGGTGACATAGAATCGGGGGGCGGGGCGGGGGGCGTGTTGGGGGACATAGTCTCGGGGGGGCGTGTCGGGGTACATAGTCTCGGGGGGAGAGTCGGGGGCAGGTCGGGGGACATGGACTTGGGGGGGCGGGTCGGGGGGTGGGTCTGGAGACATAAACTCGGGGGGCGGCTCGGGGGCCGGGTCGGCGGACATAGTCTGGGGGGCGGGTCGGGGGACATCGTCTCGGGGGGAGTGTCGGGGGGCGGGTCGGGGGACACAGTCTCAGGGGTCGGGTCCGGGGGCGGGTCGGGTGACAGAGTCTCGGGGGGGCGGGTTGGCGGACGGGTCGGGGGACATAGTCTCAGGGGGGCGGGTCGGGGGACATATTCTCGGGGGGGCGGGTCGGGGGGCGGGTCGGGTGACATAGTCTCGGTGGGCGGGTCGGGCGGGGCGTAGGGGGACATAGTATCGGGGGCGGGTCGTGGGGCGGTTCGGTGGACATAGTCTCGGGGGGTGGGTCGGGGGCGGGTCGGGGGTCATAGTCTCGGGGGGAGTGTCATGGGTGGGTCGGGGGACATAGTCTCGGAGGGCGTGTTGGGGGGCGGGTTGGGGGACATAGTCTCGGGGGGCTGGACGGGGGGCGGGTCGGGGGACATAGTCTCGGGGGTGGGTTGGGGGGCGGGTCGGGGGACATAGTCTCGGGGGCGGGTCGGGGGGCGGGTCTGGGGTCATAGTCTCGGGGCACGGGTCGGGGGACATAGTCTCGGGGGGGCGGGTCAGTGGGGCGGGTCGGGGGTCATTGTCTCGGGGGGGCGGGTCGGTGGGCTCGTCGGGGGACATAGACTCGGGGGCCGGGTCGGGTGGTGGGTGGGGGGACATAGTCTCGGGGGCGGGTTGGGGGGCTGGGCGGGGGACTTAGTCTCGGGGTCGGGTCGGGGGGGGCGGGTCGGGGGACATAAATTCGGGGGGAGGGTCGGGCGGCGGGTCGGGGGACATTGTCTCGGGGGGCGGGTCGGGGGACAATGTCTTGGGGGGGCGGGTCGGTGGGGGTTCGGGGGACATTTTCTCGGGGGGGCAGGTCGGGGTCGGGTCGGGGGACATATTCTCAGGGGGGCGGGTCGGGGTGTGGGTCGGGGGACATAGTCTCGGGAGGCGGGGCGGGGGGTGGGTCGGGGGACATAGTCTCGGGGGGCGGGTCGGAGGACATAGTCTATGGGGCCGGGTTGTGGGACATAGTCTTGGGGGTCGGGTCGGTGGGCGGGTCGGGGGACATAGTCTCGGGGGTGGGGCGGGAGACATTGTCTCGGGGGGCGGGTCGGAGGGCTGGTCGGGGGACATAGTCTCAGGAGGCGGGTCTGGGTGCGGGTCGGGGGACATAGGCTCGGGGGGCGTGTTGGGTGGCGGGTCGGCGTACATAGACTCTGGGGGTGGGTCGGGGGGTGGGTCGGGGGTCATAGTCTCGGGGGGAGTGTCGGTGGCGGGTCGGGGTCATAGTCTCGGGGGCGTGTCGTGGGCCGGGTTGGGGGACATAGTCTCAGGGGACTGGTCGGGGGGCGGGTCGGGGGACATAGTCTCGGGGGGGCGGGTCGGGGGCGGGTCAGGGGACATAGTCTCGGGGTGCGGGTCGGGGGACATAGTCTCGGGTGGCGGGTCGGGTGGGGTCGGGGCTCATAGTCTCGGGGGGTGGGTCAGGGGTGCGTGTCGGTTGTCATAGTCTCGGGGGGCGGGTCAGTGGGCTAGTCGGGGGACATAGACTCGGGGGCCGGGTCGCGTGGTGGGTGGGGGGACATAGTCTCGGGGGGCAGGTCGGGGTGCTGGGCGGGGGACTTAGTCTTGGGGTCGGGTCGGGGGGCGGGTCGGGGGACAAAGTCTTTGGGGGCCGGGTCGGGGGACGGGTCGGGGGACATATTCACGGGGGTGCGGTTCGGGGGCGGGTCGGGGGACATATTCTCGGGGGGGGCAGGTCGGGGGGCGGGTTGGGGGACATAGTCTCGGGGGATGGGTCGGGTGACATAGTCTCGGGGGGCGGGTTGGGCGGCGGGTCGGGGGACATAGTCTCGGGGGGTGGGTCGGGGGGCGGGTCGCAGGACATAGTCTCGGGGGGCTGGTCGGTGGGAGGGTCGGGGGACATAGTCTCGGGGACAGGTCGAGGGGCGGGTCGGTGGTCATAGTCTCGGGGGGCGGGTCGGGGCTGGTCGCGGAACATAGTTTCGGGGGCGGGTCGGGTCGGGGGTCCTAGTCTCGGGGAGCGGGTCGGGGGGCGGGTCGGGGGACATAATCTCGGGGGGGGCGGGGGGCGGGTCGGGGGACATAGTCTCGGGGGGAGAGTCGGGGGCAGGTCGGGGGACATGGACTTGGGTGGGCGGGTCGGGGGGTGGGTCTGGTGACATAAACTCGGGGGGCGGGTCGGGGGCCGGGTCGGCGGACATAGTCTGGGGGGCGGGTCGGGGGACATCGTCTCGGGGGGAGTGTCGGGGGGCGGGTCGGGGGACACAGTCTCAGGGGTCGGGTCTGGGGGCGGGTCGGGTGACAGAGTCTCGGGGGGGCGGGTTGGCGGACGGGTCGGGGGACATAGTCTCAGGGGGGGCGGGTCGGGGGACATATTCTCGGGGGGGCGGTTCGGCGGTCGGGTCGGGGGACATAGTCTCAGGGGGGCGGGTCGGGGGACATATTCTCGGGGGGGCGGGTCGGGGGGCGGGTCAGGGGACATAGTCTCGGGGGGGGTCGGTGGGCGGGTCAGGGGACATAGTCTCGGGTGACGGGTCGGGTGACATAGTCTCGGGGGGCGGGTCGGGCGGGGCGTAGGGGGACATAGTATCGGGGGCGGGTCGTGGGGTGGTTTGGGGGACATAGTCTCGGGGGGCGGGTTGGGGGCGGGTCGAGGGACATAGTCACTGGGGGCGGGTCGGCGGGCGGGTCGGGGTTCATAGTCTCGGGGGGTGGGTCGGCGGGCGGGTCGGGGGACATGGTCTCGGGGGGCGGGTCGGTGGGAGGGTCGGGGGACATAGTCTCAGGGGACGGGTCGGGAGGGGGTTGGGGGTCATAGTCTCGGGGGGCGGGTCGCGGGACATAGTCTCGGGGGGCGGGTCGGGGGGTCGCGTCGGGGGACATAGTCTCGCGGACCGGTTCGGGGGGCTGGTCTGGGGGCAGGAAGGGGGACATAGGCTCGAGGGTCGAGTTGGGGGGCGGGTCGGCGGAAATAGGCTCGGGGGGTGGGTCGGGGGCGGGTTGGGGGTCATAGTCTCGGGCGGAGTGTCATGGGTGCGTCGGGGGACATAGTCTCGGGGGGCGTGTTGGGGGGCGGGTTGGGGGACATAGTCTCAGGGGGCTGGACGGGGGGCGGGTCGGGGGACATAGTCTCGGGGGCGGGTTGGGGGGCGGGTCGGGGGACATAGTCTCCGGGGGCGGGTCGGGGGGCGGGTCTGGGGTCATAGTCTCGGGGCGCGGGTCGGGGGACATAGTCTCGGGGGGTGGGTCAGTGGGGCGGGTCGGGGGTCATAGTCTCGGGGGCCGGGTCGGTGGGCTCGTCGGGGGACATAGACTCGGGGGCCGGGTCGGGTGGTGGGTGGGGGTACATAGTCTCGGGGGCGGGTTGGGGGGCTGGGCGGGGGACTTAGTCTCGGGGTCGGGTCGGGGGGGGCGGGTCGGGGGACATAAATTCAGGGGGAGGGTCGGGCGGCGGGTCGGGGGACATTGTCTCGGGGGGCGGGTCGGGGGACAAAGTCTTGGGGGGCGGGTCGGTGGGGGGTCGGGGGACATTTTCTCGGGGGGGGCAGGTCGGGGTCGGGTCGGGGGACATATTCTCGGGAGGGCGGGTCGGGGTGTGGGTCGGGGGACATAGTCTCGGGAGGCGGGGCGGGGGGCGGGTCGGGGGACATAGTCTCGGGGGGCGGGTCGGTGGACATAGTCTATGGGGGCGGGTTGTGGGACATAGTCTTGGGGGTCGGGTCGGTGGGCGGGTCGGGGGACATAGTCTCGGGGGTGGGGCGGGAGACATTGTCTCGGGGGGCGCGTCGGAGGGCTGGTCGCGGGACATAGTCTCGGGAGGCGGTTCTGGGTGCGGGTCGGGGGTCATAGGCTCAGGGGGCGTGTTGGGTGGCGGATCGGCGGACATAGACTCTGGGGGTGGGTCGGGGGGTGGGTCGGGGGTCATAGTCTCGGGGGGAGTGTCGGTGGCGGGTCGGGGTCATAGTCTCGGGGGCGTGTCGTGGGCCGGGTTGGGGGACATAGTCTCAGGGGACTGGTCGGGGGGCGGGTCGGGGGACATAGTCTCGGGGGTCGGGTCGAGGGGCAGGTCGGGGGACATAGTCTCGGGGCGCGGGTCGGGGGACATAGTCTCGGGTGGCGGGTCGGGTGGGGTCGGGGGTCATAGTCTCGGGGGGTGGGTCAGGGGTGCGTGTCGGTTGTCATAGTCTCGGGGGGCGGGTCGGTGGGCTAGTCGGGGGACATAGACTCGGGGGCCGGGTCGGGTGGTGGGTGGGGTGACATAGTCTCGGGGGGCAGGTCGGGGTGCTGGGCGGGGGACTTAGTCTCGGGGTCAGGTCGGGGGGCGGTTCGGGTGACATTGTCTCGGGGGGCGGGTCGGGGGACAAAGTGTTTGGGGGCCGGGTCGGGGGACGGGTCGGGGGTCATATTCGCGGGGGGGGCAGGTCGGGGGCGGGTCGGGGGACATATTCTCGGGGGGGGCAGGTCGGGGGGCGGGTTGGGGGACATAGTCTCGGGGGATGGGTCGGGTGACATAGTCTCGGGGGGCGGGTCGGGCGGCGGGTCGGGGGACATAGTCTCGGGGGGCGGGTCGGGGGCGGGTCGGGGTCAAAGACTCGGGGGGGCGTGTCGGGGGGCGGATCCGGGGACATAGTCTCGGGGGGGCGGTTCTGGGGACGGGTCGGGTGACATAGTCTCGGGGGCGGGTCGTGGGGCGAGTCGGGAGACATTGTCTTGGGGGGCGGGTCGGGGGGCGTGTTGGGAGACAGTCTCGGGTGGCGGTTCGGGGGGCGGGTCAGGGGACATAGTCTCAGGGGTTGTGTCGGGGGGCAGGTCGGGGGACATATTCTCAGCGGGGCGGTTCGGGGGGCGGGGCGGGGACATAGTCTCGGGGGACGGGTCGGGTGACATAGTCTCGGGGAACGGGTAGGGCGGTGGGTCGGGGGACAAAGTATCGGGGGCGGGTCGTGGGGCGGTTCGAGGGTCATAGTCTTGGGGGGTGGGGTGGGGGTCAGGTCGGGGGACATAGTCTCGGGAGGCGGGTCGGGGTACATAGTCTCGGGGGGGTGGGTCATGGGGTGAGTTGGGGGACATAGTCTCGGGGGGCGGGTCGTGGGGCATGTCGGGAGACAGTCTCGGGTGGCGGTTCGGGGGGTGGGTCAGGGGACATGGTCTCAGGGGGTGGGTCGGGGGGCAGGTCGGGGGTTATATTCTCAGCGGGGCGCGTCGGGGGGCGGGTCGGGGGGCGGGTCAGGGGACATAGTCTCGGGAGACGGGTCGGGTGACATAGTCTCGGGGAGCGGGTCGGGTGGCCCGTCGGGGGACATAGAATCGGGGGGCGGGTCGTGGGGTGGTTTGAGGGTCATAGTCTCAGGTGGCGGGTCAGGGGCGGGTCGGGGAACATAGTCTCGGGTGACGGGTCGGGTGACATAGTCTCGGGGGGCGGGTCGTGGGGCAGTCGGGGGACATAGTTTCGGGGGGCGGGTCGAGGGACATAGTCTCTGGGGGCGGGTCGGGGGGCGGGTCAGGGGACATAGTCTCGGCGGGTGGGTCGGCGGGCGGGTCGGGGGACATAGTCTCGGGGGGCGGGTCGGTGGGAGGGTCGGGGGACATAGTCTCAGGGGAAGGGTCAGGAGGGTGTCGGGGGTCATAGTCTCGGGGGGCGGGTCGCGGGACATAGTCTCGGGGGGCGGGTCGGGGGGCGGGTCGGGGGCTGGGTCAGGGGACATAGAATCGGGGGGCAGGTCGGGGGGCGGATCGGGCAACATAGTCTCGGGTGGGCGGGTCGGGGGGCGGGTCGGGGGACATAGTCTCGGGGGCGGGTCGGGGAGATAGTCTCGGGGTGCGGGTCGTGGGGCGAGTCGGGGGACATAGTCTCGGGGGGCGGGTCGGGGGGCAGATCGGGAGACAGTCTCGGGGGGCGGTTCGGGGGTCGGGTCAGGGGACATAGTCTTGGGGGGTGGATCGGGGGGCAGGTTGGGGGACCTAGTCTTGGGGGGCGGGTCGGGGGACATAGTCTCGGGGCGCGGGTCGGTGGACGGGTCAGGGGACATAGACTCGGGGGGCAGGTCGGAGGGGCGGGTACGGGGACATAGTCTCTGGGGGCAGGTCGGGGGGCGGGTCGGGGGACATAGTCTCGGGGGGCGGGGTGGGGGGCAGGTCGGGGGACATAGTCTCGGGAGGCGGGGTGGGGGGCAGGTCAGGGACATAGTCTCGGGAGGCGGGTTGGGGGACATAGTCTCGGGGGGCGGGTCGGGCGGGGCGTAGGAGGACATAGTATCGGGGAGCGGGTCGTGGGGCGGTTCGGGGGACATAGTCTCGGGGGGCGGGTCGGGTGCGGGTCGAGGGACATAGTCTCAGGGGGCGGGTCGGCGGGCGGGTCGGGGCCATAGTCTCGGGGGGTGGGTCGGCGGGCGGGTCGGGGGACATAGTCTCGGGGGGCGGGTCGGTGGGAGGGTCGGGGGACATAGTCTCGGGGGACGGGTCGGGAGGGGGTCGGGGGTCATAGACTCGGGGGGCGGGTCGCGGGACATAGTCTTGGGGGGCGGGTCGGGGGGTCGCGTCGGGGGACATAGTCTCGCGGACCGGTTCGGGGGGCGGGTCGGTGGACATTGTCTCGGGGGGCGGGTCGGGTGGTGGGTCAGGGGACATAGAATCGGGGGGCAGGTTGGGGGGCGGGTCGGGGGCCATAATTTCGGGGGGGCGGGTCGGGGGGGGCGGGTCGGGGGACATAGTCCCGGGGGCGGGTCGGGGAGATAGTCTCGGGGTGCGGGTCGTGGGGCGATTCGGGGGACATAGTCTCGGGGGGCGGGGCGGGGTGCGGGGCGGGAGACAGTCTCGGTGGCGTTTCAGGGGGGCGGGTCAGGGGACATAGTCTCAGGAGGTGGGTCGGGGGGCAGGTCGGGGATCATATTCTCAGCGGGGCTAATCGGGGGGCGGGTCGGGGGGCGGGTCGAGGGACATAGTCTCGGGAGACGGGTCGGGTGACATAGTCTCGGGGAGCGTGTCGGGTGGCGGGTCGGGTGACATTGTATCGGGGGGGCGGGTCGTGGGGTGGTTTGAGGGTCATAGTCTCGGGGGGCGGGTCGGGGGCGGGTCGGGCGACATAGACTCGGGGGGGAGGGTCGGGAGGCGGGTTTGGAGACAGTCTCGGGGGCGGTTTGGGGGACGGGTCAGGGGACATAGTCTCGGGGGGTGGGTCGGGGTGCAGGTCGGGGGTCATAGTCTCGGGGGGCGCTTCGGGGATGCGGGTCGGGGGACATAGTCTTGGGGGCGGGTCGGAGGGCGAATCAGTGTTCATCGTATCGGGGCGGGTCGGGGAGCGGGTCGGGGGACAAGGTCTTCGGGGGCGGGACGGTGGGGGGTCGGGGAACATAGACTCGGGGGGCGTGTCGGGGGCGGGTCGGGGTCAAAGTCTCGGGGGGGCGTGTCGGGGGGCGGGTCCGGGGACATAGTCTCGGGGGGGCGGTTCTGGGGACGGGTCGGGTGACATAGTCTCGGGGGCGGGTCGTGGGGCGAGTCGGGGGACATTGTCTTGGGGGGCGGGTCGGGGGGCGTGTTGGGAGACAGTCTCGGGTGGCGGTTCGGGGGGCGGGTCAGGGGACATAGTCTCAGGGGTTGTGTCGGGGGGCAGGTCGGGGGACATATTCTCAGCGGGGCGGGTCGGGGGGCGGGTCGGGGACATAGTCTCGGGGGACAGGTCGGGTGACATAGTCTCGGGGAACGGGTAGGGCGGTGGGTCGGGGGACAAAGTATCGGGGGGCGGGTCGTGGGGCGGTTCGAGGGTCATAGTCTTGGGGGGTGGGGTGGGGGTCAGGTCGGGGGACATAGTCTCGGGAGGCGGGTCGGGGTACATAGTCTCGGGGGGGTGGGTCATGGGGTGAGTCGGGGGACATAGTCTCGGGGGGCGGGTCGTGGGGCATGTCGGGAGACAGTCTCGGGTGGCGGTTCGGGGGGTGGGTCAGGGGACATAGTCTCAGGGGGTGGGTCGGGGGTCAGGTCAGGGGTTATATTCTCAGCGGGGCGCGTCGGGGGGTGGGTCAGGGGGCGGGTCGGGGGACATAGTCTCGGGAGACGGGTCGGGTGACATAGTCTTGGGGAGCGGGTCGGGTGGCCCGTCGGGGGACATAGAATCGGGGGGCGGGTCGTGGGGTGGTTTGAGGGTCATAGTCTCGGGTGGCGGGGCAGGGGCGGGTCGGGGAACATAGTCTCGGGTGACGGGTCGGGTGACATAGTCTCGGGGGGCGGGTCGTGGGGCGGTCGGGGGACATAGTCTCGGGGGGCGGGTCGAGGGACATAGTCTCTGGGGCGGGTCGGGGGGCGGGTCGGGGGACATAGTCTCGGGGGGCGGGTCGGTGGGAGGGTCGGGGGACATAGTCTCAGGGGACGGGTCGGGAGGGGGTCGGGGGTCATAGTCTCGGGGGGCGGGTCGCGGGACATAGTCTCAGGGGGCGGGTCGGGGGTCGCGTCGGGGGACAGAGTCTCGCGGACCGGTTCGGGGGGCGGGTCGGGGGGCGGGTCGGGGGGTGGGTCAGGGGACATAGAATCGGGAGGCAGGTCGGGGGGCGGGTCGGGCGACATAGTCTCGGGTGGGCGGGTCGGGGGGCGGGTCGGGGGACATAGTCTCGGGGGCGGGTCGGTGAGATAGTCTCGGGGTGCGGGTCGTGGGGCGAGTCGGGGGACATAGTCTCGGGGGGCGGGTCGGGGGGCGGATCGGGAGACAGTCTCGGGGGGCGGTTCGGGGGTCGGGTCAGGGGACATAGTCTCGGGGGGTGGATCGGGGGGCAGGTTGGGGGACCTGGTCTCGGGGGGCGGGTCGGGGGACATAGTCTCGGGGCGCGGGTCGGTGGACGGGTCAGGGGACATAGACTCGGGGGGCAGGTCGGAGGGGCGGGTACGGGGACATAGTCTCGGGGGGCAGGTCGGAGGGCGGGTCGGGGGACATAGTCTCGGGGGGCGGGGTGGGGGGCAGGTCGGGGGACATAGTCTCGGGAGGCGGGGTGGGGGGCAGGTCAGGGACATAGTCTTGGGAGGCGGGTTGGGGGACATAGTCTCGGGGGGCGGGTCGGGCGGGGCGTAGGGGGACATAGTATCGGGGGGCAGGTCGTGGGGCGGTTCGGGGGACATAGTCTCGGGGGGCGGGTCGGGGGCGGGTCAAGGGACATAGTCTCAGGAGGCGGGTCGGCGGGCGGGTCGGGGGTCATAGTCTCGGGGGGTGGGTCGGCGGGCGGGTCGGGAGACATAGTCTCGGGGGGCGGGTTGGTGGGAGGGTCGGGGGACATAGTCTTGGGGGATGGGTCGGGAGGGGGTCGGGGGTCATGGTCTCGGGGGGGCGGGTCGCGGGACATAGTCTCGGGGGCGGGTCGGGGGGTCGCGTCATGGGACATAGTCTCGCGGACCTGTTCGGGGGGCGGGTCAGGGGACATTGTCTCGGGGGGCGGGTCGGGTGGTGGGTCAGGGGACATAGAATCGGGGGGCAGGTCGGGGGGCGGGTCGGGGGCCATAATTTCGGGGGGGCGGGTCGGGGGTGCGGGTCGGGGGACATAGTCTCGGGGGCGGGTCGGGGAGATAGTCTCGGGGGGCGGGTCGTGGGGCGATTCGGGGGACATAGTCTCGGGGGGCGGGTCGGGGGGCGGGTCGGGAGACAGTCTCGGGGGGCGGTTCGGGGGGCGGGTCAGGGGACATAGTCTCGGGGGGGTGGGTCGGGGGGCAGGTCGGGGGACATAGTCTCGGGGGGTGGGTCGGTGGGCGGGTCGGGGGACATAGTCTCGGGGCGTGGGTCGGTGGACGGGTCAGGTGACATAGACTCGGGGGGCAGGTCGGAGGGGCGGGTACGGGGACATAGTCTCGGGGGCCAGATCGGGGGGCGGGTCGGGGGACATAGTCTCGGTGGGCGGGGTGGGGGGCAGGTCGGAGGACATAGTCTCGGGAGGAGGGTCGGGGGACATAGTCTCGGGGGGGTGGGTCGTGGTGTTAGTCGGGGGACATAGTCTCGGGGGGCGGGTCGGGGGGCGTGTCGGGAGATAGTCTCGGTGGCGGTTCGGGGGTTCGGGTCAGGGGACATAGTCTTAGGGGGTGGGTCGGGGGGCAGGTCGGGGATCATATTCTCAGCGGGGCGCATCGGGGGACGGGTCGGGGGGTGGGTCGCGGGACATAGTCTCGGGAGATGGGTCGGGTGACATAGTCTCGGGGAGCGTGTCGGGTGGCGGGTCGGGGGACATAGTATCGGGGGGCGGGTCGTGGGGTGGTTTGAGGGTCATAGTCTCGGGGGGCGGGTCGGGGGCGGGTCGGGGTACATAGACTCGGGGGGGCGGGTCGGGGGGGCGCGTCGGGAGACAGTCTCGGGGGCGGTTCGGGGGACGGGTCAGGGGACATAGTCTCGGGGGGTGGGTCGGGGTGCAGGTCGGGGGTCATAGTCTCGGGGGGCGGGTCGGGGGGGGCGGGTCAGGGGACATAATCTTGGGGGCGGGTCGGAGGGCGGATCAGTGGTCATCGTCTCGGGGGCGGGTCGGGGACCGGGTCGGGGGACAAAGTCTTCGGGGGCGGGTCGGTGGGGGGTCGGGGAACATAGACTCAGGGGGCGGGTCGGGGGGCGGGTCGGGGTCAAAGAGTCGGGGGGGCGGGTTGGGGGACGGGTCGGGGGACATAGTCTCGGGGGGGCGGGTCGGGGGGCGGGTCGGTGGACATAGTCTCGGGGGGGCAGGTCGGGGAGTGGGTCGGGGGACATAGTTTAGGGTGAATGGTCGGGTCACATAGTCTCGGGGGGCGGGTCGGGCGGCGGGTCGGGGAACATAGTATCGGTGGGCAGGTCGTGGGGCGGTTCGGGGGACATAGTCTCGGGGGCGGGTCGGCGGACATAGTCTCGGGAGCGGTTCAGGGGGCGGGTCTGGGGACATAGTCTCGGGGGGGTGGGTCGGGGGACATAGTCTCGGGGGCGGGTCGGTGGGAGTGTCGGGGGAGATAGTCTCGGGGCGCGGGTCGGGGGGTGGGTCTGGTGACATAAACATGGGGGGGCGGGTCGGGGGGCGTGTTGGGGGACATAGTCTCGGGGGGGTGGGTCAGGGGACATAGTCTCGGGGGGAGAGTCGGGGGCAGGTCGGGGGACATAGACTTGGGGGGGCGGGTCGGGGGGTGGGTCTGGTGACATAAACACGGGGGGGGCGGGTCGGGGGCGGGTCGGGTGACAGAGTCTTGGGGGGGGCGGGTCAGCGGACGGGTCGGGGGACATAGTCTCGGTGGGGCGGGGCGGGGGACATATTCTCGGGTGGGAGGGTCGGGGGCGGGTCGGGGGATATAGTCACGGGGGGGCGGATCGGGGGGCGGGTCGGGGGACATAGTCTCGGGTGACGGGTCGGGTGACATAGTCTCGGGGGGCGGGTCGGGCGGGGCGTAGGGGGACATAGTATCGGGGGCGGGTCGTGGGGCAGTTCGGGGGACATAGTCTCGGGGGGCTGGTCGGGGGCGGGTCGAGGGACATAGTCTCTGGGGGCGGGTCGGCGGGCGGGTCGGGGGACATAGTCTCGGGGGGTGGGTCGGCGGGCGGGTCGGGGGACATAGTCTCGGGGGGCGGGTCTGTGGGAGGGTCAGGGGACATAGTCTCGGGGACGGGTCGGGAGGGGGTCGGGGGTCATAGTCTCGGGGGGCGGGTCGGGGGGACATAGTCTCGGGGGGTGGGTCGGGGGGTCGCGTCGGGGGACATAGTCTCGTGGACCGGTTCGGGGGGCGGGTCGGGGGACATTGTCTCGGGGGGGCGGGTCAGGGGGTGGGTCAGGGGACATAGAAGCGGGGGGCAGGTCGGGGGGCGGGTCGGGGGACATAGTCTCGGGGGTGCGGGTCGGGGGGGCGGGTCGGGGGACATAGTCTCGGGGGGCGGGTCGGGGAGATAGTCTCGGGGTGCGGGTCGTGGGGCGAGTCGGGGGACATAGTCTCGGGGGCGGGTCGGGGGGCGGGTCGGGAGACAGTCTCGGGGGGCGATTCGGGGAGCGGGTCAGGGGACATAGTCTCGGGGGGTGGATCGGGGGGCAGGTCGGGGGACATAGTCTCGGGGGGCGGGTCGGGGGGCGGGTCGGGGGACATAGTCTCGGGGCGCGGGTCGGTGGACGGGTCAGGGGACATAGGCTCGGGGGACAGGTCGGGGGTCGGGTCAGGGGACATAGTCTCGGGGGCGGGTCGGGGTGCGGGTCAGGGGACATAGTCTCGGGGGGCTGGGTGGGGGGCAGGTCGGGGGTCATAGTCTCGGGAGGCGGGTCGGGGGACATAGTCTCGGCGGGCAGGTCAGGGGGTGTCGGGTGTCATATTCTTGGGGGGCGGGTCGGTGGGTGTCGGGGGACATAGTCTCGGGGGTCGGTTCGGGGGGCGGGTCGGGGTCATAGACTCGGGGGGGGCGGGTCGGGGGTAGGTCTGCTGACATAGTCTCGGGGGCGGGTCTCGGGGCGGGTTGGGGGACAAAGACTCAGAGGCGGGGCGGGGGTCGGGTCGGGGGACATATTCTCGGCAGGCGGGTCGGGGGACAGAGTCTTGGGGGGCCGGGTCGGTGGGTAGGTCGGGGGACATAGTCTCGGGGGTCGGGTCGGGGAACAAATTCTCGGGGGCGCGGCTCGGTGTGCGGGTCGGGGTCAAAGTCACGGGGGCGGGTCGGAGGGCGGGTCGGGGGACGTAGTCTCGGGGGCGGGTCGGGGACATAGTCTCGGGGGGCGGGTCGTGGGGCGAGTCGGGGGAAATAGTCTCGGGGGCGGATCGGGGGGCGGGTCAGGGGGCGGGTCGGGGGACATAGTCTCGGGGGGTGGGTCGGGGGGCGGGTCGGGGGACATAGTTTCGGGGGGGCGGGTCGGGGGGCGGGTCGGGGGACATAGTCTCGGGGGTCGGGTCGGGGGACGGGTCAGGGGACATAGACTTGGGGGGCTGGTCGGGGGTCGGGTTGGGGGACATAGTCTCGGGGGCGGGTCCGGGTGCGTGTCAGGGGACATAGTCTTGGAGGGCGGGTCGGGGGGCGGGTCGGGGGACATAGTCTCGGGGGGCGGGTCGGGGGACATTGTCTCAGGGGGGCGGGTCGGGGGGCGGGTCGGGGGACATAGTCTCAGGGGGCGAGTCGGGGGCAGGTCGGTGGACATAGTCTTGGGGGTGGGTCGGGGTGTGGGTCTGGTGACATAGTCTCGGGGGGCGGGTCGGGGGACATCGTCTCGGGGGGGCGTGTTGGGGGGCGGGCCAGGGACATAGTCTCGGGGGGGCAGGTCGGGTGACATGGTCTCAGGGGTGCGGGTCGGAGGATGGGTCGGGAAACATAGTCTCGGGGGGACATAGTCTCGGGGGCGGGTCGGGTGGGGTCGGGGGACATAGTCTCGGGGGTGGGTCAGGGGGGCGGGTCGGGGGACATAGTCTCGGGGGGCGAGTCGGGGGCGGGTCGGGTGACATAGTCTCGGGGGGGCGCGTCGGGGTATATTGTCTCGGGGGGCGAGTCGGGGGCGGGTCGGGGACATAGTCTCGGGGGGTGGGTCGGGGTCTGGTCGGGGGACATAGACTCGGGGGGCGGGTCGCGGGACATAGTCTCGGGGGGGCGGGTCGGGGGACGTGTCAGGGGACATAGACTCGGGGGGCAGGTCGGGGGGCGGGTCGGGGGACATAGTCTCGGGGGCGGGTCGGGGTGCGGGTCGGGGGACATAGTCTCGGGGGGTGGGGTGGGGTCAGGTCAGGGGACATAGTCTCGGGATGTGGGTCGGGGGTCATAGTCTCGGGGGGCGGGTTGTGGGGCGAGTCGGGGGACATAGTCTCAGGGGGCGGGTCGGGGGGCGGGTCGGGAGACAGTCTCGGGGGCAGTTCGGGGGGGCGGGTCAGGGGACATAGTTTTGGGGGGTGGGACGGGGGTCAGGTCGGGGGATATCGTCTCGGGGGGCGGGTCGGGGGGCGGGTCGGGGGACATAGTCTCGGGGGGCGGGTCGGGGGCGGGTTGGGGACATAGTCTCGGGGGGTGGGTCGGGGTCTGGTCGGAGTACATAGACTCGGGGGGCGGGTCGCGGGACATAGTCTCGGGGGGCGGGTCGGGGGACGTGTCAGGGGACATTGACTCGGGGGCGGGTCGGGGTGCGGGTCGGGGGAAATAGTCTCGGGGGGCGGGTCGGGGTGCGGCTCGGGGGACATAGTCTCGGGGGGTGGGGTGGGGTCAGGGGGACATAGTCTCGGGATGTGGGTCGGGGGTCATAGTCTCGGGGGGCGGGTCGTGGGGCGAGTCGGGGGACATAATCTCGGGGGGCGGGTCGGGGGGCGGGTCGGGAGACAGTCTCGGGGGGCAGTTCGGGGGGGCGGGTCAGGGGACATAGTTTTGGGGGGTGGGACGGGGGTCAGGTCGGGGGATATCGTCTCGGGGGCGGGTCGGGGGGCGGGTCGGGGGACATAGTCTCGGGGGGCGGGTCGGAGGTCCGGTCAGGGGACATAGACTCGGGGGGCAGGTCGGGTGTCGGGTCGGGGGACATAGTCTCGGGGGCGGGTCGGGGTGCGGGTCGGGGGACATAGTCTCGGGAGGCGGGTCGGGGGACATAGTCTCGGCGGGCGGGTCAGGGGGTGTCGGGTGTCATATTCTTGGGGGGCGGGTCGGTCGGTGTCGGGGGACATAGTCTCGGGGGTCGGTTCGGGGGGCGGGTCGGGGTCATAGACTCGGGGGGCGGGTCGGGGGTAGGTCTGGTGACATAGTCTCGGGGGCGGGTCTCGGGGCGGGTTGGGGGACAAAGACTCAGAGGCGGGGCGGGGGTCGGGTCGGGGGACATATTCTCAGCAGGCGGGTCGGGGGACAGAGTCTTGGGGGGCCGGGTCGGTGGGTAGGTCGGGGGACATAGTCTCGGGGGTCGGGTCGGGGAACAAATTCTCGGGGGCGCGGCTCGGTGTGCGGGTCGGGGTCAAAGTCACGGGGGGCGGGTCGGGGGGCGGGTCGGGGGACGTAGTCTCGGGGGCGGGTCGGGGACATAGTCTCGGGGGGCGGGTCGTGGGGCGAGTCGGGGGAAATAGTCTCGGGGGCGGATCAGGGGGCGGGTCAGGGGGCGGGTCGGGGGACATAGTCTCGGGGGGTGGGTCGGGGGGCGGGTCGGGGGACATAGTTTCGGGGGGGCGGGTCGGGGGGCGGGTCGGGGGACATAGTCTCGGGGGTCGGGTCGGGGGACGGGTCAGGGGACATAGACTCGGGGGGCTGGTCGGGGGTCGGGTTGGGGGACATAGTCTCGGGGGCGGGTCCGGGTGCGTGTCGGGGGACATAGTCTCGGGGGGTGGGGTGGGGTCAGGTCAGGGGACATAGTCTCGGGATGTGGGTCGGGGGTCATAGTCTCGGGGGGCGGGTCGTGGGGCGAGTCGGGGGACATAGTCTCAGGGGGCGGGTCGGGGGGCGGGTCGGGAGACAGTCTCGGGGGCAGTTCGGGGGGGCGGGTCAGGGGACATAGTTTTGGGGGGTGGGACGGGGGTCA
Organism: Isurus oxyrinchus; assembly: GCA_026770705.1. Taxonomy (NCBI): domain Eukaryota; kingdom Metazoa; phylum Chordata; class Chondrichthyes; order Lamniformes; family Lamnidae; genus Isurus; species Isurus oxyrinchus. The sequence continues at coordinate 27,717 of JANJGN010002052.1, forward strand.
GGTCGGGGGATATCGTCTCGGGGGGCGGGTCGGGGGGCGGGTCGGGGGACATAGTCTCGGGGGGCGGGTCGGGGGCGGGTCGGGGACATAGTCTCGGGGGGTGGGTCGGGGTCTGGTCGGAGTACATAGACTCGGGGGGCGGGTCGCGGGACATAGTCTCGGGGGGCGGGTCGGGGGACGTGTCAGGGGACATAGACTCGGGGGCGGGTCGGGGTGCGGGTCGGGGGACATTGTCTCGGGGGGCGGGTCGGGGTGCGGCTCGGGGGACATAGTCTCGGGGGGTGGGGTGGGGTCAGGGGGACATAGTCTCGGGATGTGGGTCGGGGGTCATAGTCTCGGGGGGCGGGTCGTGGGGCGAGTCGGGGGACATAGTCTCGGGGGGCGGGTCGGGGGGCGGGTCGGGAGACAGTCTCGGGGGGCAGTTCGGGGGGGCGGGTCAGGGGACATAGTCTTGGGGGGTGGGACGGGGGTCAGGTCGGGGGATATCGTCTCGGGGGGCGGGTCGGGGGGCGGGTCGGGGGACATAGTCTCGGGGGGCGGGTCGGAGGTCCGGTCAGGGGACATAGACTCGGGGGGCAGGTCGGGTGTCGGGTCGGGGGACATAGTCTCGGGGGCGGGTCGGGGTGCGGGTCGGGGGACATAGTCTCGGGAGGCGGGTCGGGGGACATAGTCTCGGCGGGCGGGTCAGGGGGTGTCGGGTGTCATATTCTTGGGGGGCGGGTCGGTCGGTGTCGGGGGACATAGTCTCGGGGGTCGGTTCGGGGGGCGGGTCGGGGTCATAGACTAGGGGGGCGGGTCGGGGGTAGGTCTGGTGACATAGTCTCGGGGGCGGGTCTCGGGGCGGGTTGGGGGACAAAGACTCAGAGGCGGGGCGGGGGTCGGGTCGGGGGACATATTCTCAGCAGGCGGGTCGGGGGACAGAGTCTTGGGGGGCCGGGTCGGTGGGTAGGTCGGGGGACATAGTCTCGGGGGTCGGGTCGGGGAACAAATTCTCGGGGGCGCGGCTCGGTGTGCGGGTCGGGGTCAAAGTCACGGGGGGCGGGTCGGGGGGCGGGTCGGGGGACGTAGTCTCGGGGGCGGGTCGGGGACATAGTCTCGGGGGGCGGGTCGTGGGGCGAGTCGGGGGAAATAGTCTCGGGGGCGGATCGGGGGGCGGGTCAGGGGGCGGGTCGGGGGACATAGTCTCGGGGGGTGGGTCGGGGGGCGGGTCGGGGGACATAGTTTCGGGGGGGCGGGTCGGGGGGCGGGTCGGGGGACATAGTCTCGGGGGTCGGGTCGGGGGACGGGTCAGGGGACATAGACTCGGGGGGCTGGTCGGGGGTCGGGTTGGGGGACATAGTCTCGGGGGCGGGTCCGGGTGCGTGTCGGGGGACATAGTCTTGGAGGGCGGGTCGGGGGGCGGGTCGGGGGACATAGTCTCGGGGGGCGGGTCGGGGGACATTGTCTCAGGGGGGCGGGTCGGGGGGCGGGTCGGGGGACATAGTCTCAGGGGGTGAGTCGGGGGCAGGTCGGCGGACATAGTCTTGGGGGTGGGTCGGGGTGTGGGTCTGGTGACATAGACTCGATGGGCGGGTCGGGGGGCGGGTCGTTGGACATAGTCTCGGGGGGCGCGTCGGGGGACATCGTCTCGGGGGGGCGTGTTGGGGGGCGGGCCAGGGACATAGTCTCGGGGGGGCAGGTCGGGTGACATGGTCTCAGGGGTGCGGGTCGGAGGATGGTTCGGGAAACATAGTCTCGGGGGGACATAGTCTCGGGGGCGGGTCGGGTGGGGTCGGGGGACATAGTCTCGGGGGTGGGTCAGGGGGGCGGGTCGGGGGACATAGTCTCGGGGGGCGAGTCGGGGGCGGGTCGGGTGACATAGTCTCGGGGGGGCGCGTCGGGGTATATTGTCTCGGGGGGCGAGTCGGGGGCGGGTCGGGGACATAGTCTCGGGGGGTGGGTCGGGGTCTGGTCGGGGGACATAGACTCGGGGGGCGGGTCGCGGGACATAGTCTCGGGGAGCGGGTCGGGGGACGTGTCAGGGGACATAGACTCGGGGGGCAGGTCGGGGGGCGGGTCGGGGGACATAGTCTCGGGGGCGGGTCGGGGTGCGGGTCGGGGGACATAGTCTCGGGGGGTGGGGTGGGGTCAGGTGAGGGGACATAGTCTCGGGATGTGGGTCGGGGGTCATAGTCTCGGGGGGCGGGTCGTGGGGCGAGTCGGGGGACATAGTCTCAGGGGGCGGGTCGGGGGGCGGGTCGGGAGACAGTCTCGGGGGCAGTTCGGGGGTCGGGTCAGGGGACATAGTTTTGGAGGGTGGGACGGGGGTCAGGTCGGGGGATATCGTCTCGGGGGGCGGGTCGGGGGGCGGGTCGGGGGACATAGTCTCGGGGGGCGGGTCGGGGGCGGGTCGGGGACATAGTCTCGGGGGGTTGGGTGGGGTCAGGGGGACATAGTCTCGGGATGTGGGTCGGGGGTCATAGTCTCGGGGGGCGGGTCGTGGGGCGAGTCGGGGGACATAGTCTCGGGGGGCGGGTCGGGGGGCGGGTCGGGAGACAGTCTCGGGGGGCAGTTCGGGGGGGCGGGTCAGGGGACATAGTTTTGGGGGGTGGGACGGGGGTCAGTTCGGGGGATATCGTCTCGGGGGGCGGGTCGGGGGGCGGGTCGGGGGACATAGTCTCGGGGGGCGGGTCGGAGGTCCGGTCAGGGGACATAGACTCGGGGGGCAGGTCGGGTGTCGGGTCGGGGGACATAGTCTCGGGGGCGGGTCGGGGTGCGGGTCGGGGGACATAGTCTCGGGAGGCGGGTCGGGGGACATAGTCTCGGCGGGCGGGTCAGGGGGTGTCGGGTGTCATATTCTTGGGGGGCGGGTCGGTCGGTGTCGGGGGACATAGTCTCGGGGGTCGGTTCGGGGGGCGGGTCGGGGTCATAGACTCGGGGGGCGGGTCGGGGGTAGGTCTGGTGACATAGTCTCGGGGGCGGGTCTCGGGGCGGGTTGGGGGACAAAGACTCAGAGGCGGGGCGGGGGTCGGGTCGGGGGACATATTCTCAGCAGGCGGGTCGGGGGACAGAGTCTTGGGGGGCCGGGTCGGTGGGTAGGTCGGGGGACATAGTCTCGGGGGTCGGGTCGGGGAACAAATTCTCGGGGGCGCGGCTCGGTGTGCGGGTCGGGGTCAAAGTCACGGGGGGCGGGTCGGGGGGCGGGTCGGGGGACGTAGTCTCGGGGGCGGGTCGGGGACATAGTCTCGGGGGGCGGGTCGTGGGGCGAGTCGGGGGAAATAGTCTCGGGGGCGGATCGGGGGGCGGGTCAGGGGGCGGGTCGGGGGACATAGTCTCGGGGGGTGGGTCGGGGGGCGGGTCGGGGGACATAGTTTCGGGGGGGCGGGTCGGGGGGCGGGTCGGGGGACATAGTCTCGGGGGTCGGGTCGGGGGACGGGTCAGGGGACATAGACTCGGGGGGCTGGTCGGGGGTCGGGTTGGGGGACATAGTCTCGGGGGCGGGTCCGGGTGCGTGTCGGGGGACATAGTCTTGGAGGGCGGGTCGGGGGGCGGGTCGGGGGACATAGTCTCGGGGGGCGGGTCGGGGGACATTGTCTCAGGGGGGCGGGTCGGGGGGCGGGTCGGGGGACATAGTCTCAGGGGGTGAGTCGGGGGCAGGTCGGCGGACATAGTCTTGGGGGTGGGTCGGGGTGTGGGTCTGGTGACATAGACTCGATGGGCGGGTCGGGGGGCGGGTCGTTGGACATAGTCTCGGGGGGCGGGTCGGGGGACATCGTCTCGGGGGGGCGTGTTGGGGGGCGGGCCAGGGACATAGTCTCGGGGGGGGCAGGTCGGGTGACATGGTCTCAGGGGTGCGGGTCGGAGGATGGGTCGGGAAACATAGTCTCGGGGGGACATAGTCTCGGGGGCGGGTCGGGTGGGGTCGGGGGACATAGTCTCGGGGGTGGGTCAGGGGGGCGGGTCGGGGGACATAGTCTCGGGGGGCGAGTCGGGGGCGGGTCGGGTGACATAGTCTCGGGGGGGCGCGTCGGGGTATATTGTCTCGGGGGGCGAGTCGGGGGCGGGTCGGGGACATAGTCTCGGGGGGTGGGTCGGGGTCTGGTCGGGGGACATAGACTCGGGGGGCGGGTCGCGGGACATAGTCTCGGGGAGCGGGTCGGGGGACGTGTCAGGGGACATAGACTCGGGGGGCAGGTCGGGGGGCGGGTCGGGGGACATAGTCTCGGGGGCGGGTCGGGGTGCGGGTCGGGGGACATAGTCTCGGGGGGTGGGGTGGGGTCAGGTGAGGGGACATAGTCTCGGGATGTGGGTCGGGGGTCATAGTCTCGGGGGGCGGGTCGTGGGGCGAGTCGGGGGACATAGTCTCAGGGGGCGGGTCGGGGGGCGGGTCGGGAGACAGTCTCGGGGGCAGTTCGGGGGTCGGGTCAGGGGACATAGTTTTGGAGGGTGGGACGGGGGTCAGGTCGGGGGATATCGTCTCGGGGGGCGGGTCGGGGGGCGGGTCGGGGGACATAGTCTCGGGGGGCGGGTCGGGGGCGGGTCGGGGACATAGTCTCGGGGGGTGGGTCGGGGTCTGGTCGGGGTACATAGACTCGGGGGGCGGGTCGCGGGACATAGTCTCGGGGGGCGGGTCGGGGGACGTGTCAGGGGACATAGACTCGGGGGCGGGTCGGGGTGCGGGTCGGGGGACATAGTCTCGGGGGGCGGGTCGGGGTGCGGCTCGGGGGACATAGTCTCGGGGGGTGGGGTGGGGTCAGGGGGACATAGTCTCGGGATGTGGGTCGGGGGTCATAGTCTCGGGGGGCGGGTCGTGGGGCGAGTCGGGGGACATAGTCTCGGGGGGCGGGTCGGGGGGCGGGTCGGGAGACAGTCTCGGGGGGCAGTTCGGGGGGGCGGGTCAGGGGACATAGTTTTGGGGGGTGGGACGGGGGTCAGGTCGGGGGATATCGTCTCGGGGGGCGGGTCGGGGGGCGGGTCGGGGGACATAGTCTCGGGGGGCGGGTCGGAGGTCCGGTCAGGGGACATAGACTCGGGGGGCAGGTCGGGTGTCGGGTCGGGGGACATAGTCTCGGGGGCGGGTCGGGGTGCGGGTCGGGGGACATAGTCTCCGGGGGCGGGGTGGGGGGCAGGTCGGGGGTCATAGTCTCGGGTGGCGGGTCGGGGGACATAGTCTCGGCGGGCGGGTCAGGGGGGGTCGGGGGTCATATTCTTGGGGGGCGGGTCAGTGGGTGTCGGGGGACATAGTCTCGGAGGTCGGGTCGGGGGGCGGGTCGGGTTCATAGACTCGGGGGGCGGGTCGGGGGGTAGGTCTGGTGACATTGTCTCGGGGGCGGGTCTCGGGGCGGGTTGGGGGACAAAGACTCAGAGGCGGGGTGGGGGGCGGGTCGGGTGGGGCGGGTCGGGGGACATATTCTCGGCAGGCGGGTCGGGGGACAGAGTCTCGGGGGGGCGGGTCGGTGGGTAGGTCGGGGGGACATAGTCTCGGGGGGCGGGTCGGGGAACAAATTCTCGGGGGCGCGGGTCGGTGGACGGGACGGGGTCATAGTCTCGGGGGCGGGTCAGGGTGCGGGTCGGGGGACATAGTCTCGGGGGGGCGGTTCTGGGGGGCGGGTCGGGTGACATAGTCTCGGGGGCGGGTTGGGGACATAGTCTCGGGGGGCGGGTCGTGGGGCGAGTCGGGGGACATAGTCTCGGGGGCGGGTCGGGGGGCGGGTCAGGGGGCGGGTCGGGGACATAGTCTCGGGGGGTGGGTCGGGGGGTGGGTCGGGGGACATAGTTTCGGGGGGGCGGGTCGGGGGGCGGGTCGGGGGACATAGTCTCGGGGGTCGGGTCGGGGGACGGGTCAGGGGACATAGACTCGGGGGGCTGGTCGGGGGTCGGGTTGGGGGACATAGTCTCGGGGGCGGGTCCGGGTGCGTGTCGGGGGACATAGTCTCGGGGGGCGGGTCGGGGGACATAGTCTCGGGGGCGGGTCCGGGTGCGTGTCGGGGGACATAGTCTCGGGGGGCGGGTCGGGGGACATAGTCTCGGGGGGCGGGTCGGGGGCGGGTCGGGGACATAGTCTCGGGGGGTGGGTCGTGGTCTGGTCGGGGTACATAGACTCGGGGGGCGGGTCGCGGGACATAGTCTCGGGGGGCGGGGTCGGGGGACGTGTCAGGGGACATAGACTCGGGGGCGGGTCGGGGTGCGGGTCGGGGGACATAGTCTCGGGGGTCGGGTCGGGGTGCGGCTCGGGGGACATAGTCTCGGGGGGTGGGGTGGGGTCAGGGGGACATAGTCTCGGGATGTGGGTCAGGGGTCATAGTCTCAGGGGGCGGGTCGTGGGGCGAGTCGGGGGACATAGTCTCGGGGGGCAGGTCGGGGGGCGGGTCGGGAGACAGTCTCGGGGGGCAGTTCGGGGGGGGCGGGTCAGGGGACTTAGTTTTGGGGGGTGGGACGGGGGTCAGGTCGGGGGATATCGTCTCGGGGGGCGGGTCGGGGGGCGGGTCGGGGGACATAGTCTCGGGGGGCGGGTCGGAGGTCCGGTCAGGGGACATAGACTCGGGGGGCAGGTCGGGGGTCGGGTCGGGGGACATAGTCTCGGGGGCGGGTCGGGGTGCGGGTCGGGGGACATAGTCTCCGGGGGCGGGGTGGGGGGCAGGTCGGGGGTCATAGTCTCGGGTGGCGGGTCGGGGGACATAGTCTCGGCGGGCGGGTCAGGGGGGGTCGGGGGTCATATTCTTGGGGGGCGGGTCGGTGGGTGTCGGGGGACATAGTCTCGGGGGTCGGGTCGGGGGGCGGGTCGGGTTCATAGACTCGGGGGGCGGGTCGGGGGGTAGGTCTGGTGACATTGTCTCGGGGGCGGGTCTCGGGGCGGGTTGGGGGACAAAGACTCAGAGGCGGGGTGGGGGGCGGGTCGGGTGGGGCGGGTCGGGGGACATATTCTCGGCAGGCGGGTCGGGGGACAGAGTCTCGGGGGGGCGGGTCGGTGGGTAGGTCGGGGGACATAGTCTCGGGGGCGGGTCGGGGAACAAATTCTCGGGGGCGCGGGTCGGTGGACGGGACGGGGTCATAGTCTCGGGGGCGGGTCGGGGTGCGGGTCGGGGGACATAGTCTCGGGGGGGCGGTTCTGGTGGGCGGGTCGGGTGACATAGTCTCGGGGGCGGGTTGGGGACATAGTCTCGGGGGGCGGGTCGTGGGGCGAGTCGGGGGACATAGTCTCGGGGGCGGGTCGGGGGGCGGGTCAGGGGGCGGGTCGGGGACATAGTCTCGGGGGGTGGGTCGGGGGGCGGGTCGGGGGACATAGTTTCGGGGAGGCGGGTCGGGGGGCGGGTCGGGGGACATAGTCTCGGGGGTCGGGTCGGGGGACGGGTCAGGGGACATAGACTCGGGGGGCTGGTCGGGGGTCGGGTTGGGGGACATAGTCTCGGGGGCGGGTCCGGGTGCGTGTCGGGGGACATAGTCTCGGAGGGCGGGTCAGGGGCGGGTCGGGGGACATAGTCTCGGGGGGCGGGTCGGGGGACATAGTCTCGGGGGGCGGGTTGGGGGCGGGTCGGGGACATAGTCTCGGGGGGTGGGTCGGGGTCTGGTCGGGGTACATAGACTCGGGGGGCGGGTCGCGGGACATAGTCTCGGGGGGCGGGTCGGGGGACGTGTCAGGGGACATAGACTCGGGGGCGGGTCGGGGTGCGGGTCGGGGGACATAGTCTCGGGGGGCGGGTCGGGGTGCGGCTCGGGGGACATAGTCTCGGGGGGTGGGGTGGGGTCAGGGGGACATAGTCTCGGGATGTGGGTCGGGGGTCATAGTCTCGGGGGTCGGTTCGTGGGGCGAGTCGGGGGACATAGTCTCGGGGGGCGGGTCGGGGGGCGGGTCCGGAGACAGTCTCGGGGGGCAGTTCGTGGGGGCGGGTCAGGGGACATAGTTTTGGGCGGTGGGACGGGGGTCAGGTCGGGGGATATCGTCTCGGGGGGTGGGTCGGGGGGCGGGTCGGGGGACATAGTCTCGGGGGGCGGGTCGGAGGTCCGGTCAGGGGACATAGACTCGGGGGGCAGGTCGGGGGTCGGGTTGGGGGACATAGTCTCGGGGGCGGGTCGGGGTGCGGGTCGGGGAACATAGTCTCCGGGGGCGGGGTGGGGGGCAGGTCGGGGGTCATAGTCTCGGGTGGCGGGTCGGGGGACATAGTCTCGGCGGGCGGGTCAGGGGGGGTCGGGGGTCATATTCTTGGGGCGCGGGTCGGTGGGTGTCGGGGGACATAGTCTCGGGGGTCGGGTCGGGGGGCGGGTCGGGTTCATAGACTCGGGGGGCGGGTCGGGGGGTAGGTCTGGTGACATTGTCTCGGGGGCGGGTCTCGGGGCGGGTTGGGGGACAAAGACTCAGAGGCGGGGTGGGGGGCGGGTCGGGTGGGGCGGGTCGGGGGACATATTCTCGGCAGGCGGGTCGGGGGACAGAGTCTCGGGGGGGCGGGTCGGTGGGTAGGTCGGGGGACATAGTCTCGGGGGCGGGTCGGGGAACAAATTCTCGGGGGCGCGGGTCGGTGGACGGGACGGGGTCATAGTCTCGGGGGCGGGTCGGGGTGCGGGTCGGGGGACATAGTCTCGGGGGGGCGGTTCTGGGGGGCGGGTCGGGTGACATAGTCTCGGGGGCGGGTTGGGGACATAGTCTCGGGGGGCGGGTCGTGGGGCGAGTCGGGGGACATAGTCTCGGGGGCGGGTCGGGGGGCGGGTCAGGGGGCGGGTCGGGGACATAGTCTCGGGGGGTGGGTCGGGGGGCGGGTCGGGGGACATAGTTTCGGGGGGGCGGGTCGGGGGGCGGGTCGGGGGACATAGTCTCGGGGGTCGGGTCGGGGGACGGGTCAGGGGACATAGACTCGGGGGACTGGTCGGGGGTCGGGTTGGGGGACATAGTCTCGGGGGCGGGTCCGGGTGCGTGTCGGGGAACATAGTCTCGGAGGGCGGGTCAGGGGGCGGGTCGGGGGACATAGTCTCGGGGGGCGGGTCGGGGGACATAGTCTCGGGGGGTGGGTCGTGGTCTGGTCGGGGTACATAGACTCGGGGGGCGGGTCGCGGGACATAGTCTCGGGGGGCGGGTCGGGGGACGTGTCAGGGGACATAGACTCGGGGGCGGGTCGGGGTGCGGGTCGGGGGACATAGTCTCGGGGGTCGGGTCGGGGTGCGGCTCGGGGGACATAGTCTCGGGGGGTGGGGTGGGGTCAGGGGGACATAGTCTCGGGATGTGGGTCAGGGGTCATAGTCTCGGGGGGCGGGTCGTGGGGCGAGTCGGGGGACATAGTCTCGGGGGGCAGGTCGGGGGGCGGGTCGGGAGACAGTCTCGGGGGGCAGTTCGGGGGGGCGGGTCAGGGGACTTAGTTTTGGGGGGTGGGACGGGGGTCAGGTCGGGGGATATCGTCTCGGGGGGCGGGTCGGGGGGGCGGGTCGGGGGACATAGTCTCGGGGGGCGGGTCGGAGGTCCGGTCAGGGGACATAGACTCGGGGGGCAGGTCGGGGGTCGGGTCGGGGGACATAGTCTCGGGGGCGGGTCGGGGTGCGGGTCGGGGAACATAGTCTCCGGGGGCGGGGTGGGGGGCAGGTCGGGGTTCATAGTCTCGGGTGGCGGGTCGGGGGACATAGTCTCGGCGGGCGGGTCAGGGGGGGTCGGGGGTCATATTCTTGGGGGGCGGGTCGGTGGGTGTCGGGGGACATAGTCTCGGGGGTCGGGTCGGGGGGCGGGTCGGGTTCATAGACTCGGGGGGCGGGTCGGGGGGTAGGTCTGGTGACATTGTCTCGGGGGCGGGTCTCGGGGCGGGTTGGGGGACAAAGACTCAGAGGCGGGGTGGGGGGCGGGTCGGGGGGGGCGGGTCGGGGGACATATTCTCGGCAGGCGGGTCGGGGGACAGAGTCTCGGGGGGGCGGGTCGGTGGGTAGGTCGGGGGACATAGTCTCGGGGGTCGGGTCGGGGAACAAATTCTCGGGGGCGCGGGTCGGTGGACGGGACGGGGTCATAGTCTCGGGGGCGTGTCGGGGTGCGGGTCGGGGGACATAGTCTCGGGGGGGCGGTTCTGGGGGGCGGGTCGGGTGACATAGTCTCGGGGGCGGGTTGGGGACATAGTCTCGGGGGGCGGGTCGTGGGGCGAGTCGGGGGACATAGTCTCGGGGGCGGGTCGGGGGGCGGGTCAGGGGGCGGGTCGGGGACATAGTCTCGGGGGGTGGGTCGGGGGGCGGGTCGGGGGACATAGTTTCGGGGGGGCGGGTCGGGGGGGCGGGTCGGGGGACATAGTCTCGGGGGTCGGGTCGGGGGACGGGTCAGGGGACATAGACTCGGGGGGCTGGTCGGGGGTCGGGTTGGGGGACATAGTCTCGGGGGCGGGTCCGGGTGCGTGTCGGGGGACATAGTCTCGGAGGGCGGGTCAGGGGGCGGGTCGGGGGACAAAGTCTCGGGGGGCGGGTCGGGGGACATTGTCTCGGGGGGGCGGGTCGGGGGGCGGGTCGGGGGACATAGTCTCAGGGGGCGAGTCGGGGGCAGGTCGGCGGACATAGTCTTGGGGGGCGGGTCGGTGGGTGGGTCTGGTGACATAGTCTCGATGGGCGGGTCGGGGGGCGGGTCGTCGGACATAGTCTCGGGGGGCGGGTCGGGGGACATCGTCTCGGGGGGGCGTGTCGGGGCGCGGGCCAGGGACATAGTCTCGGGGGGGCAGGTCGGGTGACATGGTCTCAGGGGTGCGGGTCGGAGGATGGGTCGGGAAACATAGTCTCGGGGGGACATAGCCTCGGGGGCGGGTCGGGTGGGGTCGGGGGACATAGTCTCGGGGGTGTGTCAGGGGGGCGGGTCGGGGGACATAGTCTCGGGGGGCGAGTCGGGGGCGGGTCGGGTGACATAGTCTCGGGGGGGCGCGTCGGGGTATATTGTCTCGGGGGGCGAGTCGGGGGCGGGTCGGGGACATAGTCTTGGGGGCTGGGTCGGTGGGTGGGTCTGGTGACATAGTCTCGGGGGGTGGTTCGGGGGGCAGGTCGGCGGCCATAGTCTCGGGGTCGGGTCGCGGGACATAGTCTCGGGGGTGTGTCAGGGGGGCGGGTCGGGGGACATAGTCTCGGGGGGGGCGAGTCAGGGGCGGGTCGGGTGACATAGTCTCGGGGGGGCGCGTCGGGGTATATTGTCTCGGGGGGCGAGTCGGGGGCGGGTCGGGGACATAGTCTTGGGGGCTGGGTCGGTGGGTGGGTCTGGTGACATAGTCTCGGGGGGTGGTTCGGGATGCAGGTCGGCGGCCATAGTCTCGGGGTCGGGTCGCGGGACATTGTCTCAGGGGTGTGTCGGGGGGGCGGGTCGGGTGACATAGTCTCAGGGGGGTGGGTCGGGGGGCGGGTCGGGGGACATAGTCTCGGGGGGCGGGTCGGGAGACGGGTCGGGGGACATAGTCTCGGGGGGCGGGTCGGGGGACATATTCTCGGGGGGTCGGGTCGGGGGAAATAGTCTCGGTGGGGCGGGTCGGGGGCGGGTCGGGGGACATAGTCTCGGGGACGGGTCGGGTGACAAAGTCTCAGGGGACGGGTCGGGCGGCGAGTCGGGGGACATAGTCTCGGGGGACGGGTCGTGCGGTGGTTCGGTGGACATAGTCTCGGGGGGCGGGTCGGGGGTGGGTCGGGGACATAGTCTCGGGGGGCGGTTCGGGGGGCGGGTCGGGGGACATAGTCTCTGGGGGCGGGTCGGGGGGCGGGTCGGGGGACATAGTCTCAGGGGGGGTGGGTCGGGAAACGGGTCGGAGGACATAGTCTCGGGGGTCGGGTCGGGGTGCGGGTCGGGGGCGTAGTCTCGGGGGGGCTCGGGGGGCAGGTCGGTGGATATAATCTCGGGGGTGTCGGGGGGCGGGGCGGGGGACATAGTCACGGGGGTCGGTCGGAGGGCGGATCAGGGGTCATAGTCTCGGGGGGCGGGTCGGGGGGCGGGTCAGGGGACATTGTCTCGGGGGGCGGGTCAGGGGATAAAGTTTTGGGGGGCGGGTCGATGGGGGTCGGGGAACATAGACTCGGGGGGCGTGTCGGGGGGCGGGTCCGGGTCATAGTCTCGGGGGGATGGTCGGGGGGCGGGTCGGGGGACATAGTCTCGGGGGGGCGGTTCTGGGTGGTGGGTCGGGTGACATAGTCTCGGGGGCGGGTCGGGGACATAGTTTCGGGATCGGGTCAGGGGGCGGGTCGGGAGACAGTCTCGGGGGGCGGTTAGGGGGGGCGGGTCAGGGGACATAGTCTCGGGGGGTGGGTCGGGGGGCTGTTCGGGGGACATAGTCTCGGGGGGCGGGGCGGGGGACGTGTCAGGGGACATAGACTCGGGGGGCAGGTCGGGGGCGGGTCAGGGGACATAGTCTCGGGGGCGGGTCGGGGTGCGGGTCGGGGGACATAGTCTCTGGGGGCGTGTCGGAATGCGGGTCGGGGGACATAGTCTCGGGGTGTGGGGTGGGTTCAGATCGGGGGATATAGTCTCGGGAGGTGGGTCGGGGGACATAGTCTCGGGGGCGGGTCGTGGGGCGAGTCGGGGGACATAGTCTCGGGGGGCGGGTTGAGGGCGGGTCGGGAGAAAGTCTCGGGGGGCGGTTCGCAGGTTGGGTCGGGGAACGGGTCAGGGGACATAGACTCGGGGGGCAGGTCAGGGGTCGGGTCGGGGGACATAGTCTCGGGGGCGGGTCAGGGTGCGGGTCGGGGGACATAGTCTCGGGGGGTGGGTCGGGGGGCGGGTCGGGGGACATAGTCTCGGGGGACGGGTCAGGGGGGGGTCGGGGGTCATAGTCTCGGGGGGCGGGTCGCGGGACATAGTCTCGGGGGCGGGTCAGGGGGCGGGTCGGGGGACATAGTCTCGGGGGCGGGGCGGGGGCGGGTCTGGGGACATAGTCTCGGGGGGCGGGTCGGTGGACATCGTCTATGGGGGCGGGTCGTGGGACACAGTCTCGGGGGCGGGTCGGGGGACATATTCTCGGCAGGCGGGTCGGGGGACAGAGTCTCGGGGGGGCGGGTCGGTGGGTAGGTCGGGGGACATAGTCTCGGGGGTCGGGTCGGGGAACAAATTCTCGGGGGCGCGGGTCGGTGGACGGGACGGGGTCATAGTCTCGGGGGCGTGTCGGGGTGCGGGTCGGGGGACATAGTCTCGGGGGGGCGGTTCTGGGGGGCGGGTCGGGTGACATAGTCTCGGGGGCGGGTTGGGGACATAGTCTCGGGGGGCGGGTCGTGGGGCGAGTCGGGGGACATAGTCTCGGGGGCGGGTCGGGGGGCGGGTCAGGGGGCGGGTCGGGGACATAGTCTCGGGGGGTGGGTCGGGGGGCGGGTCGGGGGACATAGTTTCGGGGGGGCGGGTCGGTGGGGCGGGTCGGGGGACATAGTCTCGGGGGTCGGGTCGGGGGACGGGTCAGGGGACATAGACTCGGGGGGCTGGTCGGGGGTCGGGTTGGGGGACATAGTCTCGGGGGCGGGTCCGGGTGCGTGTCGGGGGACATAGTCTCGGAGGGCGGGTCAGGGGGCGGGTCGGGGGACAAAGTCTCGGGGGGCGGGTCGGGGGACATTGTCTCGGGGGGGCGGGTCGGGGGGCGGGTCGGGGGACATAGTCTCAGGGGGCGAGTCGGGGGCAGGTCGGCGGACATAGTCTTGGGGGGCGGGTCGGTGGGTGGGTCTGGTGACATAGTCTCGATGGGCGGGTCGGGGGGCGGGTCGTCGGACATAGTCTCGGGGGGCGGGTCGGGGGACATCGTCTCGGGGGGGCGTGTCGGGGCGCGGGCCAGGGACATAGTCTCGGGGGGGCAGGTCGGGTGACATGGTCTCAGGGGTGCGGGTCGGAGGATGGGTCGGGAAACATAGTCTCGGGGGGACATAGCCTCGGGGGCGGGTCGGGTGGGGTCGGGGGACATAGTCTCGGGGGTGTGTCAGGGGGGCGGGTCGGGGGACATAGTCTCGGGGGGCGAGTCGGGGGCGGGTCGGGTGACATAGTCTCGGGGGGGCGCGTCGGGGTATATTGTCTCGGGGGGCGAGTCGGGGGCGGGTCGGGGACATAGTCTTGGGGGCTGGGTCGGTGGGTGGGTCTGGTGACATAGTCTCGGGGGGTGGTTCGGGGGGCAGGTCGGCGGCCATAGTCTCGGGGTCGGGTCGCGGGACATAGTCTCGGGGGTGTGTCAGGGGGGCGGGTCGGGGGACATAGTCTCGGGGGGGCGAGTCAGGGGCGGGTCGGGTGACATAGTCTCGGGGGGGCGCGTCGGGGTATATTGTCTCGGGGGGCGAGTCGGGGGCGGGTCGGGGACATAGTCTTGGGGGCTGGGTCGGTGGGTGGGTCTGGTGACATAGTCTCGGGGGGTGGTTCGGGGGGCAGGTCGGCGGCCATAGTCTCGGGGTCGGGTCGCGGGACATTGTCTCGGGGGTGTGTCGGGGGGGCGGGTCGGGTGACATAGTCTCAGGGGGGTGGGTCGGGGGGCGGGTCGGGGGACATAGTCTCGGGGGGCGGGTCGGGAGACGGGTCGGGGGACATAGTCTCGGGGGGCGGGTCGGGGGACATATTCTCGGGGGGTCGGGTCGGGGGAAATAGTCTCGGTGGGGCGGGTCGGGGGCGGGTCGGGGGACATAGTCTCGGGGACGGGTCGGGTGACAAAGTCTCAGGGGACGGGTCGGGCGGCGAGTCGGGGGACATAGTTTCGGGGGGCGGGTCGTGCGGTGGTTCGGTGGACATAGTCTCGGGGGGCGGGTCGGGGGTGGGTCGGGGACATAGTCTCGGGGGGCGGTTCGGGGAGCGGGTCGGGGGACATAGTCTCTGGGGGCGGGTCGGGGGGCGGGTCGGGGGACATAGTCTCAGGGGGGGTGGGTCGGGAGACGGGTCGGAGGACATAGTCTCGGGGGTCGGGTCGGGGTGCGGGTCGGGGGCGTAGTCTCGGGGGTGCTCGGGGGGCAGGTCGGTGGATATAATCTCGGGGGGGTCGGGGGGCGGGGCGGGGGACATAGTCACGGGGGTGGGTCGGAGGGCGGATCAGGGGTCATAGTCTCGGGGGGCGGGTCGGGGGGCGGGTCAGGGGACATTGTCTCGGGGGGCGGGTCAGGGGATAAAGTTTTGGGGGGCGGGTCGATGGGGGTCGGGGAACATAGACTCGGGGGGCGTGTCGGTGGGCGGGTCCGGGTCATAGTCTCGGGGGGATGGTCGGGGGGCGGGTCGGGGGACATAGTCTCGGGGGGGCGGTTCTGGGTGGTGGGTCGGGTGACATAGTCTCGGGGGCGGGTCGGGGACATAGTTTCGGGATCGGGTCAGGGGGCGGGTCGGGAGACAGTCTCGGGGGGCGGTTAGGGGGGGCGGGTCAGGGGACATAGTCTCGGGGGGTGGGTCGGGGGGCTGTTCGGGGGACATAGTCTCGGGGGGCGGGGCGGGGGACGTGTCAGGGGACATAGACTCGGGGGGCAGGTCGGGGGCGGGTCAGGGGACATAGTCTCGGGGGCGGGTCGGGGTGCGGGTCGGGGGACATAGTCTCTGGGGGCGTGTCGGAATGCGGGTCGGGGGACATAGTCTCGGGGTGTGGGGTGGGTTCAGATCGGGGGATATAGTCTCGGGAGGTGGGTCGGGGGACATAGTCTCGGGGGCGGGTCGTGGGGCGAGTCGGGGGACATAGTCTCGGGGGGCGGGTTGAGGGCGGGTCGGGAGAAAGTCTCGGGGGCGGTTCGCAGGTTGGGTCGGGGAACGGGTCAGGGGACATAGACTCGGGGGGCAGGTCAGGGGTCGGGTCGGGGGACATAGTCTCGGGGGCGGGTCAGGGTGCGGGTCTGGGGACATAGTCTCGGGGGGCGGGTCGGGGGACATAGACTTGGGGGGGCGGGTCGTGGGGCGGGTCGGGGGACATAGTCTCGGGGTGTGGGTCGGGGGACATAGTCTCGGGGGGCAGGTCGTGGGGCGAGTCGGGGGACATAGTCTCGGGGGGCGGGTTGAGGGCGGGTCGGGAGAAAGTCTCGGGGGGCGGTTCAGGGGGGCGGGTCAGGGGACATAGTCTCGGGGGGTGGGACGGGGGTCAGGTCGGGGGACATCGTCTTGGGGTGCAGGTCCGGGGGCGGGTCGAGGGACATAGTCTCGGGGGGCGGGTCGGATGTCCGGTCAGGGGACATAGGCTCGGGGGGCGAGTTGGGGTGCGCGTCGGCGGACATAGACACGGGGGGCGGGTCGGGGGCGGGTCGGGGGTCATAGTCTCGGGGAGATTGTCGGGGGCGGGTCGGGGGACATAGTCTCGGGGGGCATGTCGGGGGGCGGGTTGGGGGAAATAGTCTCGGGGGGCAGGTCAGGGGGCGGGTCGGGGGACATAGTCTCGGGGGTGAGGGTCGGGGGGTGGGGCGGGGGACATAGTCTCGGGGGGAGTGTCGGGGCGGGGCGGGGGACATAGTCTCAGGGGTCGGGTCCGGGGGCGGGTCGGGTGACAGAGTCTCGGGGGGGCAGGCCGGGTTTCAGGTCAGGGGACATAGTCTCGGGGCGGCGGGGTCGAGGGAGATATTCTCGGGGGGGGCGGGTCGGGGGGAAAGTCGGGGGACATTGTCTCGGGGGGGCGGGTTGGGTGGCGGGTCGGGGGACATAGTCTCGGGTGACGGGTGGGGGGGCGGGTCGGGGGACATAGTCTCGGGGGGTGGGTCGGGGGGCGGGTCGGGGACATAGTCTCTGGGGGCGGGTGGGGGGGGTGGGTCGGGGGACATAGTCTCGGGGGGTGGGTCGGGGGGCGGGTCGGGGGACATAGTCTCGGGGGACGGGTCAGGGGGGGGTCGGGGGTCATAGTCTCGGGGGGCGGGTCGCGGGACATAGTCTCGGGGGCGGGTCAGGGGGCGGGTCGGGGGACATAGTCTCGGGGGCGGGGCGGGGGCGGGTCTGGGGACATAGTCTCGGGGGGGCGGGTCGGTGGACATAGTCTATGGGGGCGGGTCGTGGGACACAGTCTCGGGGGCGGGTCGGGGTGCGGGTCGGGGGACATAGACTCGGGGGGCGGGTTGGTGGTTGGGTCGGTGGACATAGTCTCGGGCGCGTGTCGGGGGGCGAGTCGGGAGACATAGTCTCGGGGGGCGGGGGGGAGGGCGGGTTGGGGGGTCATAGTCTCGCGGGGCGGGGCTGGGCGTTGGTTGGGGGACATTGGCTCGGGGGGCAAGTTGGGGGGTGGGTCGGCGGACATAGACTCGGGGGGCGGGTTGGGGGGCGTGTCGGGGCTCATAGTATCGGGGGAGTGTCGGGGGCGGGTCGGGGACATAGTCTCGGGGGCGCGTCGGGGGGCGGGTTGGGGGACATAGTCTAGGGCGGCTGGTCGGGGGGCGGGTCGGGTGACACAGTCTCAGGGGGCAGGTCGGGCGGCGGGTCGGGGGACATCGAATCGGGGGGTGAGTCGGGGGGCTGCTCGGGGGACATACTCTCGGGGGGGTGGGTCGGGGGGCGGGTCAGGGGACATAGTCTCAGGGGGCGTGTCGGGGGCGGGTCGGGGGACATAGTCTCGGGGGGCCGGGCGGGGGGGCGGGTCGAGGGACATAGTCTCGGGGGGCGGGTCGGTGGACATAGTCTATGGGGGCGGGTCATGGGTCATAGACTCGGGGGGCGGGTTGGGGTGCAGGTCGGGGGACATAGACTCGGGGGGCGGGTCGGTGGGCGAGTCGGGGGACATTGTCTCGGGGTGGGTCAGGGGGGGCGGAAGACATAGTCTCGGGGGGTCGGGTCGGAGGGCGGGACTGGGGAGATAGTCTCGGGGGCGGGTCTGGGAGCAGGAAGGGGGACATAGGCTCGGGCGGCGAGTTGGGGGGCGGGTTGGCGGAAATAGTCTCGGGGGCGTGTCGGTGGTCGGGTCGGGGGACATTGTCTCGGGGGCGGGTCAGGGGGTGGGTCAGAAGACATAGTCTCGGGTGGCGGGTCGGAGGGCTGGACGGGGACTTAGTCTCGGGGGGCGGGTCTGGGGGCAGGAAGGGGGACATAGGCTCGGGGGTCGAGTTGGGGGGCGGGTCGGGGGTCATAGTCTCGGGGGAGTGTCATGGGCGGGTCGGGGGACATAGTCTCGGGTGGCGGGTCGGAGGGCGGGACGGGGACTTAGTCTCGGGGGGCGGTTCGGGGGGCGGGTCGGGGGACATAGTCTCTGGGGGCGGGTCGGGGGGCGGGTCGGGGGACATAGTCTCAGGGGGGGTGGGTCGGGAGACGGGTCGGAGGACATAGTCTCGGGGGTCGGGTCGGGGTGCGGGTCGGGGGCGTAGTCTCGGGGGGGCTCGGGGGGCAGGTCGGTGGATATAATCTCGGGGGGGTCGGGGGGCGGGGCGGGGGACATAGTCACGGGGGTGGGTCGGAGGGCGGATCAGGGGTCATAGTCTCGGGGGGCGGGTCGGGGGGCGGGTCAGGGGACATTGTCTCGGGGGGCGGGTCAGGGGATAAAGTTTTGGGGGGCGGGTCGATGGGGGTCGGGGAACATAGACTCGGGGGGCGTGTCGGGGGGCGGGTCCGGGTCATAGTCTCGGGGGGATGGTCGGGGGGCGGGTCGGGGGACATAGTCTCGGGGGGGCGGTTCTGGGTGGTGGGTCGGGTGACATAGTCTCGGGGGCGGGTCGGGGACATAGTTTCGGGATCGGGTCAGGGGGCGGGTCGGGAGACAGTCTCGGGGGGCGGTTAGGGGAGGCGGGTCAGGGGACATAGTCTCGGGGGGTGGGTCGGGGGGCTGTTCGGGGGACATAGTCTCGGGGGGCGGGGCGGGGGACGTGTCAGGGGACATAGACTCGGGGGGCAGGTCGGGGGCGGGTCAGGGGACATAGTCTCGGGGGCGGGTCGGGGTGCGGGTCGGGGGACATAGTCTCTGGGGGCGTGTCGGAATGCGGGTCGGGGGACATAGTCTCGGGGTGTGGGGTGGGTTCAGATCGGGGGATATAGTCTCGGGAGGTGGGTCGGGGGACATAGTCTCGGGGGCGGGTCGTGGGGCGAGTCGGGGGACATAGTCTCGGGGGGCGGGTTGAGGGCGGGTCGGGAGAAAGTCTCGGGGGGCGGTTCGCAGGTTGGGTCGGGGAACGGGTCAGGGGACATAGACTCGGGGGGCAGGTCAGGGGTCGGGTCGGGGGACATAGTCTCGGGGGCGGGTCAGGGTGCGGGTCGGGGGACATAGTCTCGGGGGGCGGGTCGGGGGACATAGACTTGGGGGGGCGGGTCGTGGGGCGGGTCGGGGGACATAGTCTCGGGGTGTGGGTCGGGGGACATAGTCTCGGGGGGCAGGTCGTGGGGCGAGTCGGGGGACATAGTCTCGGGGGGCGGGTTGAGGGCGGGTCGGGAGAAAGTCTCGGGGGGCGGTTCAGGGGGGCGGGTCAGGGGACATAGTCTCGGGGGGTGGGACGGGGGTCAGGTCGGGGGACATCGTCTTGGGGTGCAGGTCCGGGGGCGGGTCGAGGGACATAGTCTCGGGGGGCGGGTCGGATGTCCGGTCAGGGGACATAGGCTCGGGGGGCGAGTTGGGGTGCGCGTCGGCGGACATAGACACGGGGGGCGGGTCGGGGGCGGGTCGGGGGTCATAGTCTCGGGGAGATTGTCGGGGGCGGGTCGGGGGACATAGTCTCGGGGGGCATGTCGGGGGGCGGGTTGGGGGAAATAGTCTCGGGGGGCAGGTCAGGGGGCGGGTCGGGGGACATAGTCTCGGGGGTGAGGGTCGGGGGGTGGGGCGGGGGACATAGTCTCGGGGGGAGTGTCGGGGCGGGGCGGGGGACATAGTCTCAGGGGTCGGGTCCGGGGGCGGGTCGGGTGACAGAGTCTCGGGGGGGCAGGCCGGGGTTCAGGTCAGGGGACATAGTCTCGGGGCGGCGGGTCGAGGGAGATATTCTCGGGGGGGGCGGGTCGGGGGGAAAGTCGGGGGACATTGTCTCGGGGGGGCGGGTTGGGTGGCGGGTCGGGGGACATAGTCTCGGGTGACGGGTGGGGGGGCGGGTCGGGGGACATAGTCTCGGGGGGTGGGTCGGGGGGCGGGTCGGGGACATAGTCTCTGGGGGCGGGTGGGGGGGGGCGGGTCGGGGGACATAGTCTCGGGGGGTGGGTCGGGGGGCGGGTCGGGGGACATAGTCTCGGGGGACGGGTCAGGGGGGGGTCGGGGGTCATAGTCTCGGGGGGCGGGTCGCGGGACATAGTCTCGGGGGCGGGTCAGGGGGCGGGTCGGGGGACATAGTCTCGGGGGCGGGGCGGGGGCGGGTCTGGGGACATAGTCTCGGGGGGGCGGGTCGGTGGACATAGTCTATGGGGGCGGGTCGTGGGACACAGTCTCGGGGGCGGGTCGGGGTGCGGGTCGGGGGACATAGACTCGGGGGGCGGGTTGGTGGTTGGGTCGGTGGACATAGTCTCGGGCGCGTGTCGGGGGGCGAGTCGGGAGACATAGTCTCGGGGGGCGGGGGGGGAGGGCGGGTTGGGGGGTCATAGTCTCGCGGGGCGGGGCTGGGCGTTGGTTGGGGGACATTGGCTCGGGGGGCAAGTTGGGGGGTGGGTCGGCGGACATAGACTCGGGGGGCGGGTTGGGGGGCGTGTCGGGGCTCATAGTATCGGGGGAGTGTCGGGGGCGGGTCGGGGACATAGTCTCGGGGGCGCGTCGGGGGGCGGGTTGGGGGACATAGTCTAGGGCGGCTGGTCGGGGGGCGGGTCGGGTGACACAGTCTCAGGGGGCAGGTCGGGCGGTGGGTCGGGGGACATCGAATCGGGGGGTGAGTCGGGGGGCTGCTCGGGGGACATACTCTCGGGGGGGTGGGTCGGGGGGCGGGTCAGGGGACATAGTCTCAGGGGGCGTGTCGGGGGCGGGTCGGGGGACATAGTCTCGGGGGGCCGGGCGGGGGGGCGGGTCGAGGGACATAGTCTCGGGGGGCGGGTCGGTGGACATAGTCTATGGGGGCGGGTCATGGGTCATAGACTCGGGGGGCGGGTTGGGGTGCAGGTCGGGGGACATAGACTCGGGGGGCGGGTCGGTGGGCGAGTCGGGGGACATTGTCTCGGGGTGGGTCAGGGGGGGCGGAAGACATAGTCTCGGGGGGTCGGGTCGGAGGGCGGGACTGGGGAGATAGTCTCGGGGGCGGGTCTGGGAGCAGGAAGGGGGACATAGGCTCGGGCGGCGAGTTGGGGGGCGGGTTGGCGGAAATAGTCTCGGGGGCGTGTCGGTGGTCGGGTCGGGGGACATTGTCTCGGGGGCGGGTCAGGGGGCGGGTCAGAAGACATAGTCTCGGGTGGCGGGTCGGAGGGCTGGACGGGGACTTAGTCTCGGGGGGCGGGTCTGGGGGCAGGAAGGGGGACATAGGCTCGGGGGTCGAGTTGGGGGGCGGGTCGGGGGTCATAGTCTCGGGGGAGTGTCATGGGCGGGTCGGGGGACATAGTCTCGGGTGGCGGGTCGGAGGGCGGGACGGGGACTTAGTCTCGGGGGGCGGTTCGGGGGGCGGGTCGGGGGACATAGTCTCTGGGGGCGGGTCGGGGGGCGGGTCGGGGGACATAGTCTCAGGGGGGGTGGGTCGGGAGACGGGTCGGAGGACATAGTCTCGGGGGTCGGGTCGGGGTGCGGGTCGGGGGCGTAGTCTCGGGGGGGCTCGGGGGGCAGGTCGGTGGATATAATCTCGGGGGGGTCGGGGGGCGGGGCGGGGGACATTGTCTCGGGGGGCGGGTCAGGGGATAAAGTTTTGGGGGGCGGGTCGATGGGGGTCGGGGAACATAGACTCGGGGGGCGTGTCGGGGGGCGGGTCAGGGGACATTGTCTCGGGGGGCGGGTCAGGGGATAAAGTTTTGGGGGGCGGGTCGATGGGGGTCGGGGAACATAGACTCGGGGGGCGTGTCGGGGGGCGGGTCCGGGTCATAGTCTCGGGGGGATGGTCGGGGGGCGGGTCGGGGGACATAGTCTCGGGGGGGCGGTTCTGGGTGGTGGGTCGGGTGACATAGTCTCGGGGGCGGGTCGGGGACATAGTTTCGGGATCGGGTCAGGGGGCGGGTCGGGAGACAGTCTCGGGGGGCGGTTAGGGGGGGCGGGTCAGGGGACATAGTCTCGGGGGGTGGGTCGGGGGGCTGTTCGGGGGACATAGTCTCGGGGGGCGGGGCGGGGGACGTGTCAGGGGACATAGACTCGGGGGGCAGGTCGGGGGGCGGGTCAGGGGACATAGTCTCGGGGGCGGGTCGGGGTGCGGGTCGGGGGACATAGTCTCTGGGGGCGTGTCGGAATGCGGGTCGGGGGACATAGTCTCGGGGTGTGGGGTGGGTTCAGATCGGGGGATATAGTCTCGGGAGGTGGGTCGGGGGACATAGTCTCGGGGGCGGGTCGTGGGGCGAGTCGGGGGACATAGTCTCGGGGGGTGGGTTGAGGGCGGGTCGGGAGAAAGTCTCGGGGGGCGGTTCGCAGGTTGGGTCGGGGAACGGGTCAGGGGACATAGACTCGGGGGGCAGGTCAGGGGTCGGGTCGGGGGACATAGTCTCGGGGGCGGGTCAGGGTGCGGGTCGGGGGACATAGTCTCGGGGGGCGGGTCGGGGGACATAGACTTGGGGGGGCGGGTCGTGGGGCGGGTCGGGGGACATAGTCTCGGGGTGTGGGTCGGGGGACATAGTCTCGGGGGGCAGGTCGTGGGGCGAGTCGGGGGACATAGTCTCGGGGGGCGGGTTGAGGGCGGGTCGGGAGAAAGTCTCGGGGGGCGGTTCAGGGGGGCGGGTCAGGGGACATAGTCTCGGGGGGTGGGACGGGGGTCAGGTCGGGGGACATCGTATTGGGGTGCAGGTCCGGGGGCGGGTCGAGGGACATAGTCTCGGGGGGCGGGTCGGATGTCCGGTCAGGGGACATAGGCTCGGGGGGCGAGTTGGGGTGCGCGTCGGCGGACATAGACACGGGGGGCGGGTCGGGGGCGGGTCGGGGGTCATAGTCTCGGGGAGATTGTCGGGGGCGGGTCGGGGGACATAGTCTCGGGGGGCATGTCGGGGGGCGGGTTGGGGGACATAGTCTCGGGGGGCAGGTCAGGGGGCGGGTCGGGGGACATAGTCTCGGGGGTGAGGGTCGGGGGGTGGGGCGGGGGACATAGTCTCGGGGGGAGTGTCGGGGCGGGGCGGGGGACATAGTCTCAGGGGTCGGGTCCGGGGGCGGGTCGGGTGACAGAGTCTCGGGGGGGCAGGCCGGGGTTCAGGTCAGGGGACATAGTCTCGGGGCGGCGGGTCGAGGGAGATATTCTCGGGGGGGGCGGGTCGGGGGGAAAGTCGGGGGACATTGTCTCGGGGGGGCGGGTTGGGTGGCGGGTCGGGGGACATAGTCTCGGGTGACGGGTGGGGGGGCGGGTCGGGGGACATAGTCTCGGGGGGTGGGTCGGGGGGCGGGTCGGGGGACATAGTCTCTGGGGGCGGGTGGGGGGGGCGGGTCGGGGGACATAGTCTCGGGGGGTGGGTCGGGGGGTGGGTCAGGGGACATAGTCTCGGGGGACGGGTCAGGGGGGGGTCGGGGGTCATAGTCTCGGGGGGCGGGTCGCGGGACATAGTCTCGGGGGCGGGTCAGGGGGCGGGTCGGGGGACATAGTCTCGGGGGCGGGGCGGGGGCGGGTCTGGGGACATAGTCTCGGGGGGCGGGTCGGTGGACATAGTCTATGGGGGCGGGTCGTGGGACACAGTCTCGGGGGCGGGTCGGGGTGCGGGTCGGGGGACATAGACTCGGGGGGCGGGTTGGTGGTCGGGTCGGTGGACATAGTCTCGGGCGCGTGTCGGGGGGCGAGTCGGGAGACATAGTCTCGGGGGGCGGGGGGGAGGGTGGGTTGGGGGGTCATAGTCTCGCGGGGCGGGGCTGGGCGTTGGTTGGGGGACATTGGCTCGGGGGGCAAGTTGGGGGGTGGGTCGGCGGACATAGACTCGGGGGGCGGGTTGGGGGGCGTGTCGGGGCTCATAGTATCGGGGGAGTGTCGGGGGCGGGTCGGGGACATAGTCTCGGGGGCGCGTCGGGGGGCGGGTTGGGGGACATAGTCTAGGGCGGCTGGTCGGGGGGCGGGTCGGGTGACACAGTCTCGGGGGGCAGGTCGGGCGGCGGGTCGGGGGACATCGAATCGGGGGGTGAGTCGGGGGGCTGCTCGGGGGACATACTCTCGGGGGGGTGGGTCGGGGGGCGGGTCAGGGGACATAGTCTCAGGGGGCGTGTCGGGGGCGGGTCGGGGGACATAGTCTCGGGGGGCCGGGCGGGGGGCGGGTCGAGGGACATAGTCTCGGGGGGCGGGTCGGTGGACATAGTCTATGGGGGCGGGTCATGGGTCATAGACTCGGGGGGCGGGTTGGGGTGCAGGTCGGGGGACATAGACTCGGGGGGCGGGTCGGTGGGCGAGTCGGGGGACATTGTCTCGGGGTGGGTCAGGGGGGGCGGAAGACATAGTCTCGGGGGGTCGGGTCGGAGGGCGGGACTGGGGAGATAGTCTCGGGGGCGGGTCTGGGAGCAGGAAGGGGGACATAGGCTCGGGCGGCGAGTTGGGGGACGGGTTGGCGGAAATAGTCTCGGGGGCGTGTCGGTGGTCGGGTCGGGGGACATTGTCTCGGGGGCGGGTCAGGGGGCGGGTCAGAAGACATAGTCTCGGGTGGCGGGTCGGAGGGCGGGACGGGGACTTAGTCTCGGGGGGCGGGTCTGGGGGCAGGAAGGGGGACATAGGCTCGGGGGTCGAGTTGGGGGGCGGGTCGGGGGTCATAGTCTCGGGGGAGTGTCATGGGCGGGTCGGGGGACATAGTCTCGGGGGGCCTGTTGGGGGTCGGGTTGGTGGACCTAGTCTCGGGGGGCTGGACGGGGGGGGCGGGTCGGGGGACATAGTCTTGGGGGGGGGGTTGGGTGGCGGGTCGGGGGACATAGTCTCGGGGGGCGGGTCGGGGGGCGGGTCTGGGGACATAGTCTCGGGGCGCGGGTCGGGGGACATAGTCTCGGGGGGGCGGGTCGGGTTGGGTCGGGGGACATAGTCTCGGGGGGCGGGTCAGGGGGGCGGGTCAGGGGTCATAGTCTCGGGGGGGCGGGTCGGTGGTCTCGTCGGGGGACATAGACTCGGGGGCCGGGTCGGGTGGTGGGTGGGGGGACATAGTCTCGGGGGGCGGGTTGGTGGGCTGGGCGGGGGACTTAGTCTAGGGGTCGGGTCGGGGGGGGGCGGGTCGGGGGACATAAATTCGGGGGGAGGGTCGGGCGGCGGGTCGGGGGACATTGTCTCGGGGGGCGGGTCGGGGGACAAAGTCTTGGGGGGGCGGGTCGGTGGGGGGTCGGGGAACATAGACACGCGGGGCGGGTCAGGGGGGCGGGTCGGGGGACATTTTCTCGGGGGGGGCAGGTCGGGGGGCGGGTCGGGGTAATATTCTCGGGGGGGCGGGTCGGGGTGTGGGTCGGGGGACATGGTCTCGGGGGGCGGGTCGGTGGACATAGTCTATGGGGGCGGGTCGTGGGACACAGTCTCGGGGGCGGGTCGGGGTGCGGGTCGGGGGACATAGACTCGGGGGGCGGGTTGGTGGTCGGGTCGGTGGACATAGTCTCGGGGGCGTGTCGGGGGGCGAGTCGGGAGACATAGTCTTGGGGGGCGGGTGGGAGGGTGGGTTGGGGGGTCATAGTCTCGCGGGGCGGGGCTGGGCGTTGGTTGGGGGACATTGGCTCGGGGGGCAAGTTGGGGGGTGGGTCGGCGGACATAGACTCGGGGGGCGGGTTGGGGGGCGTGTCGGGGCTCATAGTATCGGGGGAGTGTCAGGGGCGGGTCGGGGACATAGTCTCGGGGGCGCGTCGGGGGGCGGGTTGGGGGACATAGTCTAGGGCGGCTGGTCGGGGGGCGGGTCGGGTGACACAGTCTCGGGGGGCAGGTCGGGCGGCGGGTCGGGGGACATCGAATCGGGGGGTGAGTCGGGGGGCTGCTCGGGGGACATACTCTCGGGGGGGTGGGTCGGGGGGCGGGTCAGGGGACATAGTCTCAGGGGGCGTGTCGGGGGCGGGTCGGGGGACATAGTCTCGGGGGGCCGGGCGGGGGGCGGGTCGAGGGACATAGTCTCGGGGGGCGGGTCGGTGGACATAGTCTATGGGGGCGGGTCATGGGTCATAGACTCGGGGGGCGGGTTGGGGTGCAGGTCGGGGGACATAGACTCGGGGGGCGGGTCGGTGGGCGAGTCGGGGGACATTGTCTCGGGGTGGGTCAGGGGGGGCGGAAGACATAGTCTCGGGGGGTCGGGTCGGAGGGCGGGACTGGGGAGATAGTCTCGGGGGCGGGTCTGGGAGCAGGAAGGGGGACATAGGCTCGGGCGGCGAGTTGGGGGGCGGGTTGGCGGAAATAGTCTCGGGGGCGTGTCGGTGGTCGGGTCGGGGGACATTGTCTCGGGGGCGGGTCAGGGGGCGGGTCAGAAGACATAGTCTCGGGTGGCGGGTCGGAGGGCGGGACGGGGACTTAGTCTCGGGGGGCGGGTCTGGGGGCAGGAAGGGGGACATAGGCTCGGGGGTCGAGTTGGGGGGCGGGTCGGGGGTCATAGTCTCGGGGGAGTGTCATGGGCGGGTCGGGGGACATAGTCTCGGGGGGCCTGTTGGGGGTCGGGTTGGTGGACCTAGTCTCGGGGGGCTGGACGGGGGGCGGGTCGGGGGACATAGTCTTGGGGGGCGGGTTGGGTGGCGGGTCGGGGGACATAGTCTCGGGGCGCGGGTCGGGGGACATAGTCTCGGGGGGGCGGGTCGGGTTGGGTCGGGGGACATAGTCTCGGGGGGCGGGTCAGGGGGGCGGGTCAGGGGTCATAGTCTCGGGGGGGCGGGTCGGTGGTCTCGTCGGGGGACATAGACTCGGGGGCCGGGTCGGGTGGTGGGTGGGGGGACATAGTCTCGGGGGGCGGGTTGGTGGGCTGGGCGGGGGACTTAGTCTAGGGGTCGGGTCGGGGGGGGCGGGTCGGGGGACATAAATTCGGGGGGAGGGTCGGGCGGCGGGTCGGGGGACATTGTCTCGGGGGGCGGGTCGGGGGACAAAGTCTTGGGGGGGCGGGTCGGTGGGGGGTCGGGGAACATAGACACGCGGGGCGGGTCAGGGGGGCGGGTCGGGAGACATTTTCTCGGGGGGGGCAGGTCGGGGGGCGGGTCGGGGTAATATTCTCGGGGGGGCGGGTCGGGGTGTGGGTCGGGGGACATAGTCTCGGGAGGCGGGGCGGGGGGCGGGTCGGGGGACATAGTCTCGGGGGGCGGGTCGGTGGACATAGTCTATGGGGGCGGGTTGTGGGACATAGTCTTGGGGGTCAGGTCGGTGGGTGGGTCGGGGGACATAGTCTCGGGGGCGGGGCGGGAGACATTGTCTCGGGGGGGCGGGTCGGAGGGCTGGTCGGGGGACATAGTCTCGGGAGGCGGGTCTCGGTGCGGGTCGGCGGACATAGACTCTGGGGGTGGGTCGGGGGGCGGGTCGGGGGTCATAGTCTCGGGGGGAGTGTCGGTGGCGGGTCGGGGTCATAGTCTCAGGGAGCGTGTCGTGGGCCGGGTTGGGGGACATAGTCTCAGGGGACTGGTCGGGGGGTGGGTCGGGGGACATAGTCTCGGGGGGGCAGGTCGGGCGGCGAGTCGGGGGACATAGTCTCGGGGGGCGGGTCGTGCGGTGGTTCGGGGGACATAGTCTCGGGGGGCGGGTCGGGGGCGGGTCGGGGACATAGTCTCGGGGGGCGGTTCGGGGGGCGGGTCCGGGGACATAGGCTCTGGGGGCGGGTCGGGGGGCGGGTCGGGGGACATAGTCTCAGGGGGGCGGGTCGGGAGACGGGTCGGGGGACATAGTCTCGGGGGTCGGGTCGGGGGGCGGGTCAGGGGACGTAGTCCCGGGGGGGCGGGAGGGCGGGTCGGGGGACGTAGTCTCGTTGGGGGGTTCAGCGGGTGGGTCAGGAGACGTAGTCACGGGTGGGGGGTCGGGGGACGTCGTCTCGGGGGTGTGTCGGGGGACGTAGTGTCGGGGGGTGGGTCGGGGTCGTAGTCTCGGGGGGGCTCGGGGGGTAGGTCGGTGGATATAATCTCGGGGGGGTCGGGGGGCGGGTCGGGGGACATAGTCTCGGGGGCGGGTCGGAGGGCGGATCAGGGGTCATAGTCTCGGGGGGCGGGTCAGGGGGGCGGGTCAGGGGACATTGTCTCGGGGGGCGGGTCAGGGGATAAAGTTTTGGGGGGCGGGTCGATGGGGGTCGGGGAACATAGACTTGGGGGGCGGGTCGGGGGGCGGGTCCGGGTCATAGTCTCGGGGGGATAGTCGGGGGGCGGGTCGGGGGACATAGTCTCGGGGGGGCGGTTCTGGGTATGGGTCGGGTGACATAGTCTCGGGGGCGGGTCGGGGACATAGTTTCGGGATCGGGTCAGGGGGCGGGTCGGGGGACAGTCTCGGGGGGCGGTTCAAGGGGGCGGGTCAGGGGACATAGTCTCGGGGGGTGGGTCGGGGGGCTGTTCGGGGGACATAGTCTCGGGGGCGGGTCGGGGGACGTGTCAGGGGACATAGACTCGGGGGGCAGGTCGGGGGCGGGTCAGGGGACATAGTCTCTGGGGGCGTGTCGGAATGCGGGTCGGGGGACATAGTCTCGGGGTGTGGGGTGGGTTCAGATCGGGGGATATAGTCTCGGGAGGTGGGTCGGGGGACATAGTCACGGGGGGCGGGTCGTGGGGCGAGTCGGGGGACATAGTCTCGGGGGGCGGGTTGAGGGCGGGTCGGGAGAAAGTCTCGGGGGGCGGTTCGCATGTTGGGTCGGGGAACGGGTCAGGGGACATAGACTCGGGGGGCAGGTCGGGGGTCGGGTCGGGGGACATAGTCTCGGGGGCGGGTCAGGGTGCGGGTCGGGGGACATAGTCTCGGGGGGCGGGTCGGGGGACATAGACTTGGGGGGTCGGGTCGTGGGGCGGGTCGGGGGACATAGTTTCGCGGGGGCGGTTCTGGGGGGCGGGTCGGGTGACATAGTCTCGGGGGCGGGTCGGGGACATCATCTCGGGGGGGCAGGTCGTGGGGCGAGTTGGGGGACATAGTCTCGGGAGGCGGGTCGTGGGGCGGGTCGGGAGACAGTCTCGGGGGGTTGTTCGGGGGGGCGGGTCAGGGGACATAGTCTCGGGGGGTGGGTCGGGGTCTGGTCAGGGGACATAGACTGGGGGGGCGGGTCGCAGGACATAATCTCGTCAGGGGACATAGACTTGGGGGGCAGGTCGGGGGGCGGGTCGGGGGACATAGTCTCGGGGGCGGTTTGGGGCGCGGGTCGGGGGACATAGTCTCGGGGGGCGGGCCGTGGTGCGGGTCGGGGGACATAGTCTCGGGGGGTGGGGTGGGGTCTGGTCGGGGGACATAGTCTCGGGAGGTGGGTCGGGGGACATAGTCTCGGGGGGCGGGTCGTGGGGCGAGTCGGGGGACATAGACTCGGGGGGCGGGTCGGGGGGCGGGTCGGTAGACAGTCTCGGGGGGCGGTTCGGGGGGGCGGGTCAGGGGACATAGTCTCGGGGGGTGGGACGGGGTTCAGGTCGGGGGACATCGTCTTGGGGTGCAGGTCCGGGGGCGGGTCGGGGGACATAGTCTCGAGGGGCGGGTCGGATGTCCGGTCAGGGGACATAGGCTCGGGGGGCGAGTTGGGGTGCGCGTCGGTGGACAGAGTCTCGGGGGCGGGTCGGAGGGCGGATCAGGGGTCATAGTCTCGGGGGGCGGGTCGGGGGGGGCGGGTCAGGGGACATTGTCTCGGGGGGCGGGTCAGGGGATAAAGTTTTGGGGGGCGGGTCGATGGGGGTCGGGGAACATAGACTCGGGGGGCGGGTCGGGTGGCGGGTCCGGGTCATAGTCTCGGGGGGATAGTCGGGGGGCGGGTCGGGGGACATAGTCTCGGGGGGGCGGGTTCTGGGTGTTGGGTCGGGTGACATAGTCTCGGGGGCGGGTCGGGGACATAGTTTCGGGATCGGGTCAGGGGGCGGGTCGGGAGACAGTCTCGGGGGGCGGTTCGGGGGGGCGGGTCAGGGGACATAGTCTCGGGGGGTGGGTCGGGGGGCTGTTCGGGGGACATAGTCTCGGGGGGCGGGTCAGGGGACGTGTCAGGGGACATAGACTCGGGGGGCAGGTCGGGGGCGGGTCGGGGGACATAGTCTCTGGGGGCGTGTCGGAATGCGGGTCGGGGGACATAGTCTCGGGGTGTGGGGTGGGTTCAGATCGGGGGACATAGTCTCGGGAGGTGGGTCGGGGGACATAGTCTCGGGGGGCGGGTCGTGGGGCGAGTCGGGGGACATAGTCTCGGGGGGTGGGTTGAGGGCGGGTCGGGAGAAAGTCTCGGGGGGCGGTTCGCAGGTTGGGTCGGGGAACGGGTCAGGGGACATAGACTCGGGGGGCAGGTCGGGGGTCGGGTCGGGGGACATAGTCTCGGGGGCGGGTCAGGGTGCGGGTCGGGGGACATAGTCTCGGGGGGCGGGTCGGGGGACATAGACTTGGGGGGGGTGGGTCGTGGGGCGGGTCGGGGGACATAGTTTCGCGGGGGGCGGTTCTGGGGGGCGGGTCGGGTGACATAGTCTCGGGGGCGGGTCGGGGACATCGTCTCGGGGGGGCAGGTCGTAGGGCGAGTTGGGGGACATAGTCTCGGGAGGCGGGTCGTGGGGCGGGTCGGGAGACAGTCTCGGGGGGTGGTTCGGGGGGGCGGGTCAGGGGACATAGTCTCGGGGGGTGGGTCGGGGTCTGGTCGGGGGACATAGACTCGGGGGGCGGGTCGCAGGACATAATCTCGGTGGGCGGGTCGGGGGACATGTCAGGGGACATAGACTTGGGGGGCAGGTCGGGGGGCGGGTCGGGGGGACATAGTCTCGGGGGCGGGTTGGGGTGCGGGTCGGGGGACATAGTCTCGGGGGGCGGGCCGGGGTGCGGGTCGGGGGACATAGTCTCGGGGGGTGGGGTGGGGTCTGGTCGGGGGACATAGTCTCGGGAGGTGGGTCGGGGGACATAGTCTCGGGGGGCGGGTCGTGGGGCGAGTCGGGGGACATAGTCTCGGGGGGCGGGTCGGGGGGCGGGTCGCGAGACAGTCTCGGGGGGCGGTTCGGGGGGGGCGGGTCAGGGGACATAGTCTCGGGGGGTTGGACGGGGGGCAGGTCGGGGGACATAGGCTCGGGGGGCGAGTTGGGGTGCGCGTCGGCGGACATAGACACGGGGGGCGGGTCGGGGGCGGGTCGGGGTTCATAGTCTCGGGGAGATTGTCGGGGGCGGGTCGGGGGACATAGTCTCGGGGGGCGTGTCGGGGGGCGGGTTGGGGGACATAGTCTCGGGGGGCAGGTCAGGGGGCGGGTCGGGGGACATAGTCTCGGGGGTGAGGGTCGGGGGGTGGGGCGGGGGACATAGTCTCGGGGGGAGTGTCGGGGGCGGGGCGGGGGACATAGTCTCAGGGGTCGGGTCCGGGGGCGGGTCGGGTGACAGAGTCTCGGGGGGGGCAGGCCGGGGTACAGGTCAGGGGACATAGTCTCGGGGAGGTGGGTCGAGGGACATATTCTCGGGGGGGCGGGTCGGGGGGAAAGTCGGGGGACATTGTCTCGGGGGGGGCGGGTTGGGTGGCGGGTCGGGGGGACATAGTCTCGGGTGACGGGTGGGGGGGGCGGGTCGGGGGGACATAGTCTCGGGGGGTGGGTCGGGGGGCGGGTCGGGGGACATAGTCTCTGGGGGCGGGTGGGGGGGGCGGGTCGGGGGACATAGTCTTGGGGGGTGGGTTGGGGGGCGGGTCGGGGGACATAGTCTCGGGGGGCGGTCGGTGGGAGGGTCGGGGGACATAGTCTCGGGGGACGGGTCAGGGGGGGGTCGGGGGTCATAGTCCTCGGGGGGCGGGTCGCGGGACATAGTCTCGGGGGGCGGGTCAGGGGGCGGGTCGGGGGACATAGTCTCGGGGGGCGGGGCGGGGGGCGGGTCGGGGGACATAGTCTCGGGGGGCGGGTAGGTGGACATAGTCTATGGGGGCGGGGTCGTGGGACACAGTCTCGGAGGCGGGTCGGGGAGCGGGTCGGGGGACATAGACTCGGGGGGCGGGTTGGTGGGCGGGTCGGTGGACATAGTCTTGGGGGCGTGTCGGGGGGCGAGTCGGGAGACATAGTCTCGGGATGTGGGGGGGAGGGCGTGTTGGGGGACATAGTCTCACGGGGCGGGGCTGGGCGTTGGTTGGGGGACATTGGCTCGAGGGGCAAGTTGGGGGGGCGCGTCGGCGGACATAGACTCGGGGGGCGGGTCGGGGCTCATAGTATCGGGGGGAGTGTCGGGGGCGGGTCGGGGGACATAGTCTCGGGGGCGCGTCGGGGGGCGGGTTGGGGGACATAGTCTAGGGCGGCTGGTCGGGGGGCGGCTCGGGTGACACAGTCTCGGGGGGCAGGTCGGGCGGCGGGTCGGGGGTCATCGAATCGGGGGGTGAGTCGGGGGGCGGCTCGGGGGCCATAGTCTCGGGGGGGTGGGTCGGGGGGGCGGGTCAGGGGACATAGTCTCAGGGGGGCGGGTCGGGGGCGGGTCGGGGGACATAGTCTCGGGGGGCCGGGCGGGGGGCGGGTCGAGGGACATAGTCTCGGGGTGGCGGGTCGGTGGACATAGTCTATGGGGGCGGGTCATGGGTCATAGACTCGGGGGGCGGGTTGGGGTGCAGGTCGGGGGGACATAGACTCGGGGGGCGGGGTCGGTGGGCGAGTCGGGGGACATTGTCTCGGGGGCGCGTCAGGGGGGGGCGGAAGACATAGTCTCGGGGGGTCGGGCCGGAGGGCGGGACTGGGGAGATAGTCTCGGGGGGCGGGTCTGGGAGCAGGAAGGGGGACATAGGCTCGGGGGGCGAGTTGGGGGGCGGGTCGGCGGAAATAGTCTCGGGGGCGGGTCGGTGGTCGGGTCGGGGGGACATTGTCTCGGGGGCGGGTCAGGGGGCGGGTCAGAAGACATAGTCTCGGGTGGCGGGTCGGAGGGCGGGACGGGGGACTTAGTCTCGGGGGGCGGGTCTGGGGGCAGGAAGGGGGACATAGGCTCGGGGGGGCGAGTTGGGGGGCGGGTCGGGGGTCATAGTCTCGGGGGGAGTGTCATGGACGGGTCGGGGGACATAGTCTCGGGGGGGCCTGTTGGGGGGCGGTTGGGGGGACCTAGTCTTGGGGGGCTGGACGGGGGGCGGGTCGGGGGACATAGTCTCGGGGGGCGGGTCGGGGGGGGCGGGTCTGGGGACATAATCTCGGGGCGCGGGTCGGGGGACATAGTCTCGGGGGGCGGGTCGGGTTGGGTCAGGGGACATAGTCTCGGGGGGCGGGTCAGGGGGGCGGGTCGGGGGTCATAGTCTCGGGGGGGCGGGTCGGTGCGCTCGTCGGGGGGACATAGACTCGGGGGCCGGGTCGGGTGGTGGGTGGGGGGACATAGTCTCGGGGGGGCGGGTTGGGGGGCTGGGCGGGGGACTTAGTCTCGGGGTCGGGTCGGGGGGGGGCGGGTCGAGGGACATAAATTCGGGGGGAGGGTCGGGCGGCGGGTCGGGGGACATTGTATCGGGGGGCGGGTCGGGGGACAAAGTCTTGGGGGGGCGGGGTCGGTGGGGGGTCGGGGAACATAGACACGGGGGGGCGGGTCAGGGGGGGCGGGTCGGGGGACATTTTCTCGGGGGGGCAGGTCGGGGGGGCGGGTCGGGGGTCATATTCTCGGGGGGGCGGGTCGGGGCGTGGGTCGGGGGACATAGTCTCGGGAGGCGGGGCGGGGGGCGGGTCGGGGGGACATAGTCTCGGGGGGCGGGTCAGTGGACATAGTCTATGGGGGCGGGTTGTGGGACATAGTCTTGGGGGTCAGGTCGGTGGGTGGGTCGGGGGACATAGTCTCGGGGGTGGGGCGGGAGACATTGTCTCGGGGGGGCGGGGTCGGAGGGCTGGTCGGGGGGACATAGTCTCGGGAGGCGGGTCTGGGTGCGGGTCGGCGGACATAGACTCTGGGGGTGGGTCGGGGGGCGGGTCGGGGGGTCATAGTCTCGGGGGAGTGTCGGTGGCGGGTAGGGGTCATAGTCTCAGGGAGCGTGTCGTGGGCCGGGTTGGGGGACATAGTCTCAGGGGACTGGTCGGGGGGCGGGTCGGGGGACATAGTCTCGGGGGGGGCGGGTCAGGGGGCGGGTCGGGGGGACATAGTCTCGGGTGGCAGGTCGGGCGGCGATTCGGGGGACATAGTCTCGGGGGGGCGGGTCGTGCGGTAGTTCGGGGGACATAGTCTCGGGGGCGGGTCGGGGGCGGGTCGGGGACATAGTCTCGGGGGGCGGTTCGGGGGACGGGTCGGGGGACATAGTCTCAGGGGGGCGGGTCGGGAGACGGGTCGGGGACATAGTCTCGGGGGTCGGGTCGGGGGGCGGGTCAGGGGACGTAGTCCCGGGGGGGCGGGAGGGCGGGTCGGGGGACGTAGTCTCGTTGGGGGGTTCGGCGGGTGGGTCAGGAGATGTAGTCACGGGTGGGGGGGTCAGGGGACGTCGTCTCGGGGGTGTGTCGGGGGACGTAGTGTCGGGGGGCGGGTCGGGGGCGTAGTCTCGGGGGGGCTCGGGGGGCAGGTCGGTGGATATAATCTCGGGGGGGTCGGGGGGCGGGTCGGGGGACATAGTCTCGGGGGCGGGTTGGAGGGCGGATCAGGGGTCATAGTCTCGGGGGGCGGGTCGGGGGGCGGGTCAGGGGACTTTGTCTCGGGGGGCGGGTCGGGGGAAAAAGTCTTGGGGGGGCGAGTCGGTGGGGGGTCGGGGAACATAGACTCGGGGGGCTGGGTCGGCGGACGGGTCGGGGGACATTTTCTCAGGGGGGGCAGGTCGGGGGGCGGGCCGGGGGACATATTCTCGGGGGGGCGGGTCGGGGTGTGGGTCGGGGGACATAGTCTCGGGAGGCGGGGCGGGGGGCGGGGCGGGGGACATAGTCTCAGGGGGCGGGTCGGTGGACATAGTCTATGGGGGCAGATTGTGGGACATAGTCTTGGGGGTCGGGTCGGTGGGTGGGTCGGGGGGACATGGTCTCGGGGGCGGGGCGGGAGACATTGTCTCGGGGGGCAGGTCGGAGGGCTGGTCGGGGGACATAGTCTCGGGAGGCGGGTCTGGGTGCGGGTCGGCGGACATAGACTCTGGGGGTGGGTCGGGGGGGCGGGTCGGGGGTCATAGTCTCGGGGGGAGTGTCGGTGGCGGGTCGGGGTCATAGTCTCAGGGAGCATGTCGTGGGCCGGGTTGGGGGACATAGTCTCAGGGGACTGGTCGGGGGGCGGGTCGGGGGACATAGTCTCGGGGGGGCAGGTCGGGCGGCGAGTCGGGGGACATAGTCTCGGGGGGCGGGGTCGTGCGGTGGTTCGGGGGACATAGTCTCGGGGGGCGGGTCGGGGGCGGGTCGGGGACATAGTCTCGGGGGGCGGTTCGGGGGGCGGGTCCGGGGACATAGGATCTGGGGGCGGGTCGGGGGGCGGGTCGGGGGACATAGTCTCAGGGGGGCGGGTCGGGAGACGGGTCGGGGGACATAGTCTCGGGGGTCGGGTCGGGGGGCGGGTCAGGGGACGTAGTCCCGGGGGGGCAGGAGGGCGGGTCGGGGGACGTAGTCTCGTTGGGGGGTTCGGCGGGTGGGTCAGGAGACGTAGTCACGGGTGGGGGGGTCGGGGGACGTCGTCTCGGGGGTGTGTCGGGGGACGTAGTGTCGGGGGGTGGGTCGGGGGCGTAGTCTCGGGGGGGCTCGGGGGGTAGGTCGGTGGATATAATCTCGGCGGGGGTCGGGGGGCGGGTCGGGGGACATAGTCTCGGGGGCGGGTCGGAGGGCGGAACAGGGGTCATAGTCTCGGGGGGCGGGTCGGGGGGGCGGGTCAGGGGACATTGTCTCGGGGGGGCGGCTCGGGGGACAATGTTTTGGGGGGCGGGTCGATGGGGGTCGGGGAACTTAGACTCGGGGGGCGGGTCGGGGGGGGCTGGTCGGGGTCATAGTCTCGGGGGGGCGGTTCTGGGGGGTGGGTCGGGTGACATAGTCTCGGGGGCGGGTCGGGGACATAGTTTCGGGAACGGGTCGGGGGGCGGGTCGGGAGACAGTTTCGGGGGGCGGTTCGGGGGGGCGGGTCAGGGGACATAATCTCGGGGGGTGGGTCGGGGGGCTGTTCGGGGGACATAGTCTCGGGGGGCGGGTCGGTGGGCAGTTTGGGGGACATTGTCTCGGGGGGTGGGTCGGGGGACGTGTCAGGGGACATAGACTCTGGGGGCAGGTCGGGGGCGGGTCGGGGGACATAGTCTCGGGGGCGGGTCGGGGTGCGGGTCGGGGGACATAGTCTCTGGGAGCGTGTTGGAATGCGGGTCGGGGGACATAGTCTCGGGGTGTGGGGTGGGGGGCAGATCGGGGGATATAGTCTCGGGAGGTGGGTCGGGGGACATAGTCTCGGGGGGCGGGTCGTGGGGCGAGTCGAGGGACATAGTCTCGGGGGGCGGGTCGGGGTGCGGCTCGGGGGACATAGTCTCGGGTGGTGGGGTGGGGTCAGGTCGGGGGACATAGTCTCGGGAGGTGGGTCGGGGGACATAGTCTCGGGGGGCGGGTCGTGGGGCGAGTCGGGGGACATAGTCTCGGGGGGCGGGTTGGGGGGCGGGTCGGGAGACAGACTCGGGGGGCAGTTCGGGGGGGCGGGTCAGGGGACATAGTCTCGGGGGGTGGGACGGGGGGCAGGTCGGGGGACATCGTCTCGGGGGGCAGGTCGGGGGGCGGGTCGGGGGACATAGTCTTGGGGGGCGGGTCGGAGGTCCGGTCAGGGGACATAGGCTCGGTGGGCGAGTTGGGGGGCGCGTCGGCGGACATAGACACGGGGGGCGGGTCGGGGGCGGGTCGGGGGTCATAGTCTCCGGGAGATTGTCAGGGGCGGGTCGGGGGACATCGTCTCGGGGGGCGTGTCGGGGGGCGGTTTGGGGGACATAGTCTCGGGGGGCAGGTCGGGGAGCGGGTCGGGGGACATAGTCTCGGGGGTGAGGGTCAGGGGGTGGGGCGGGGGACATAGTCTCGGGGGGAGTGTTGGGGCGGGGCGGGGGACATAGTCTCAGGGGTCGGGTCCGGGGGTGGGTCGGGTGACAGAATCTCGGGAGTGCGGGCCGGGGTACAGGTCAGGGGACATAGTCTCGGGGAGGCGGGTCGTGGTAAATATTCTTGGGGGGGCGGGTCGGGGGGAGGGTCGGGGGACATTGTCTCGGGGGGGCGGGTCGGGTGGCGGGTCGGGGGACATAGTCTCGGGGGTGGGTCGGGTGGGGCATAGGGGGACATAGTATCGGGGGGCGTGTCGTGGGGCGGTTTGGGGGACATAGTCTCGGGGTCCGGGTCGGGGGCGGGTCGGGGGACATAGTCTCGGGGGGTGGGTCTGGGGGCGGTTCGGGGGACATAGTCTCTGGGGGCAGTCGGTGGGAGGGTCGGGGGACATAGTCTCGGGGGACGGGTCAGGGGGGGGTCGGGGGTCATAGTCTCGGGGGGCGGGTCGCGGGACAAAGTCTCGGGGGCGGGTCGGGGGTTCCGGTCGGGTACAAAGTCTCGGGGGGCGGGTCAGTGGACATAGTCTATGGAGGCGGGTCGTGGGACATAGTCGCGGGGGCGGGTCGGGGTGCGGGTCGGGGGACATAGACTCCGGGGGCGGGTCGGTGGGCGAGTCGGGGGACATTGTCTCGGGGGCGGGTCAGGGGGGGGCAGAAGACATAGTCTCGGGGGG
The DNA here is from genome assembly GCA_026770705.1 of Isurus oxyrinchus. Taxonomy (NCBI): domain Eukaryota; kingdom Metazoa; phylum Chordata; class Chondrichthyes; order Lamniformes; family Lamnidae; genus Isurus; species Isurus oxyrinchus. The sequence goes on from JANJGN010002052.1 coordinate 65,226, forward strand.
TCGGGCCGGAGGGCGGGACTGGGGAGATAGTCTCGGGGGGCGGGTCTGGGAGCAGGAAGGGGGACATAGGCTCGGGGGGCGAGTTGGGGGGCGGGTCGGCGGAAATAGTCTCGGGGGCGGGTCGGTGGTCGGGTCGGGGGACATTGTCTCGGGGGCGGGTCAGGGGGCGGTTCAGAAGACATAGTCTCGGGTGGCGGGTCGGAGGGCGGGACGGGGGACTTAGTCTCGGGGGGGCGGGTCTGGGGGCAGGAAGGGGGACATAGGCTCGGGGGGCGAGTTGGGGGGCGGGTCGGGGGTCATAGTCTCGGGGGGAGTGTCATGGACGGTTCGGGGGACATAGTCTCGGGGGGCCTGTTGGGGGGCGGTTGGGGGACCTAGTCTTGGGGGGCTGGACGGGGGGCGGGTCGGGGGACATAGTCTTGGGGGGCGGGTTGGGTGGCGGGTCGGGGGACATAGTCTCGGGGGGCGGGTCGGGGGGGCGGGTCTGGGGACATAGTCTCGGGGCGCGGGTCGGGGGACATAGTCTCGGGGGGCGGGTCGGGTTGGGTCAGGGGACATAGTCTCGGGGGGCGGGTCAGGGGGGGCGGGTCGGGGGTCATAGTCTCGGGGGGGCGGGTCGGTGCGCTCGTCGGGGGACATAGACTCGGGGGCCGGGTCGGGTGGTGGGTGGGGGGACATAGTCTCGGGGGGCGGGTTGGGGGGCTGGGCGGGGGACTTAGTCTCGGGGTCGGGTCGGGGGGGGCGGGTCGAGGGACATAAATTCGGGGGGAGGGTCGGGCGGCGGGTCAGGGGACATTGTCTCGGGGGGCGGGTCGGGGGACAAAGACTTGGGGGGGCGGGTCGGTGGGGGGTCGGGGAACATAGACACGGGGGGCGGGTCAGGGGGGGCGGGTCGGGGGACATTTTCTCGGGGGGGCAGGTCGGGGGGCGGGTCGGGGTCATATTCTCGGGGGGGCGGGTCGGGGCGTGGGTCGGGGGACATAGTCTCGGGAGGCGGGGCGGGGGGTGGGTCGGGGGACATAGTCTCGGGGGGCGGGTCAGTGGACATAGTCTATGGGGGCGGGTTGTGGGACATAGTCTTGGGGGTCAGGTCGGTGGGTGGGTCGGGGGACATAGTCTCGGGGGCGGGGCGGGAGACATTGTCTCGGGGGGGCGGGTCGGAGGGCTGGTCGGGGGACATAGTCTCGGGAGGCGGGTCTGGGTGCGGGTCGGCGGACATAGACTCTGGGGGTGGGTCGGGGGGCGGGTCGGGGGTCATAGTCTCGGGGGGAGTGTCGGTGGCGGGTCGGGGTCATAGTCTCAGGGAGCGTGTCGTGGGCCGGGTTGGGGGACATAGTCTCAGGGGACTGGTCGGGGGGCGGGTCGGGGGACATAGTCTCGGGGGGGGCGGGTCAGGGGGCGGGTCGGGGGACATAGTCTCGGGTGGCAGGTCGGGCGGCGATTCGGGGGACATAGTCTCGGGGGGCGGGTCGTGCGGTAGTTCGGGGGACATAGTCTCGGGGGCGGGTCGGGGGCGGGTCGGGGACATAGTCTCGGGGGGCGGTTCGGGGGACGGGTCGGGGGACATAGTCTCAGGGGGGCGGGTCGGGAGACGGGTCGGGGACATAGTCTCGGGGGTCGGGTCGGGGGGCGGGTCAGGGGACGTAGTCCCGGGGGGGCGGGAGGGCGGGTCGGGGGACGTAGTCTCATTGGGGGGTTCGGCGGGTGGGTCAGGAGATGTAGTCACGGGTGGGGGGGTCAGGGGACGTCGTCTCGGGGGTGTGTCGGGGGACGTAGTGTCGGGGGGCGGGTCGGGGGCGTAGTCTCGGGGGGGCTCGGGGGGCAGGTCGGTGGATATAATCTCGGGGGGGTCGGGGGGCGGGTCGGGGGACATAGTCTCGGGGGCGGGTCGGAGGGCGGATCAGGGGTCATAGTCTCGGGGGGTGGGTCGGGGGGGGCGGGTCAGGGGACATTGTCTCGGGGGGGCGGCTCGGGGGACAATGTTTTGGGGGGCGGGTCGATGGGGGTCGGGGAACTTAGACTCGGGGGGCGGGTCGGGGGGGGCTGGTCGGGGTCATAGTCTCGGGGGGGCGGTTCTGGGGGGTGGGTCGGGTGACATAGTCTCGGGGGCGGGTCGGGGACATAGTTTCGGGAACGGGTCGGGGGGCGGGTCGGGAGACAGTTTCGGGGGGCGGTTCGGGGGGGCGGGTCAGGGGACATAGTCTCGGGGGGTGGGTCGGGGGGCTGTACGGGGGACATAGTCTCGGGGGGCGGGTCGGTGGGCAGTTTGGGGGACATTGTCTCGGGGGGTGGGTCGGGGGACGTGTCAGGGGACATAGACTCTGGGGGCAGGTCGGGGGCGGGTCGGGGGACATAGTCTCGGGGGCGGGTCGGGGTGCGGGTCGGGGGACATAGTCTCTGGGAGCGTGTTGGAATGCGGGTCGGGGGACATAGTCTCGGGGTGTGGGGTGGGGGGCAGATCGGGGGATATAGTCTCGGGAGGTGGGTCGGGGGACATAGTCTCGGGGGGCGGGTCGTGGGGCGAGTCGGGGGACATAGTCTCGGGGGGCGGGTCGGGGTGCGGCTCGGGGGACATAGTCTCGGGTGGTGGGGTGGGGTCAGGTCGGGGGACATAGTCTCGGGAGGTGGGTCGGGGGACATAGTCTCGGGGGGCGGGTCGTGGGGCGAGTCGGGGGACATAGTCTCGGGGGGCGGGTTGGGGGGCGGGTCGGGAGACAGACTCGGGGGGCGGTTCGGGGGGGCGGGTCAGGGGACATAGTCTCGGGGGGTGGGACGGGGGGCAGGTCGGGGGACATCGTCTCGGGGGGCAGGTCGGGGGGCGGGTCGGGGGACATAGTCTCGGGGGGCGGGTCGGAGGTCCGGTCAGGGGACATAGGCTCGGTGGGCGAGTTGGGGGGCGCGTCGGCGGACATAGACACGGGGGGCGGGTCGGGGGCGGGTCGGGGGTCATAGTCTCCGGGAGATTGTCAGGGGCGGGTCGGGGGACATCGTCTCGGGGGGCGTGTCGGGGGGCGGTTTGGGGGACATAGTCTCGGGGGGCAGGTCGGGGAGCGGGTCGGGGGACATAGTCTCGGGGGTGAGGGTCAGGGGGTGGGGCGGGGGACATAGTCTCGGGGGGAGTGTTGGGGCGGGGCGGGGGACATAGTCTCAGGGGTCGGGTCCGGGGGTGGGTCGGGTGACAGAATCTCGGGAGTGCGGGCCGGGGTACAGGTCAGGGGACATAGTCTCGGGGAGGCGGGTCGTGGTACATATTCTTGGGGGGGCGGGTCGGGGGGAGGGTCGGGGGACATTGTCTCGGGGGGGCGGGTCGGGTGGCGGGTCGGGGGACATAGTCTCGGGGGTGGGTCGGGTGGGGCATAGGGGGACATAGTATCGGGGGGCGTGTCGTGAGGCGGTTTGGGGGACATAGTCTCGGGGTCCGGGTCGGGGGCGGGTCGGGGGACATAGTCTCGGGGGGTGGGTCTGGGGGCGGGTCGGGGGACATAGTCTCTGGGGGCAGTCGGTGGGAGGGTCGGGGGACATAGTCTCCGGGGACGGGTCAGGGGGGGTCGGGGGTCATAGTCTCGGGGGGCGGGTCGCGGGACAAAGTCTCGGGGGCGGGTCGGGGGTTCGGGTCGGGTACAAAGTCTCGGGGGGCGGGTCGGTGGACATAGTCTATGGAGGCGGGTCGTGGGACATAGTCTCGGGGGCGGGTTGGGGTGCGGGTCGGGGGACATAGACTCGGGGGGCGGGTCAGTGGACATAGTCTATGGGGGCGGGTTGTGGGACATAGTCTTGGGGGTCAGGTCGGTGGGTGGGTCGGGGGACATAGTCTCGGGGGCGGGGCGGGAGACATTGTCTCGGGGGCCGGGTCGGAGGGCTGGTCGGGGGACATAGTCTCGGGAGGCGGGTCTGGGTGCGGGTCGGCGGACATAGACTCTGGGGGTGGGTCGGGCGGCGGGTCGGGGGTCATAGTCTCGGGGGGAGTGTCGGTGGCGGGTCGGGGTCATAGTCTCAGGGAGCGTGTCGTGGGCCGGGTTGGGGGACATAGTCTCAGGGGACTGGTCGGGGGGCGGGTCGGGGGACATAGTCTCGGGGGGGGCGGGTCAGGGGGCGGGTCGGGGGACATAGTCTCGGGTGGCAGGTCGGGCGGCGATTCGGGGGACATAGTCTCGGGGGGCGGGTCGTGCGGTAGTTCGGGGGACATAGTCTCGGGGGCGGGTCGGGGGCGGGTCGGGGACATAGTCTCGGGGGGCGGTTCGGGGGACGGGTCGGGGGACATAGTCTCAGGGGGGCGGGTCGGGAGACGGGTCGGGGACATAGACTCGGGGGTCGGGTCGGGGGGCGGGTCAGGGGACGTAGTCCCGGGGGGGCGGGAGGGCGGGTCGGGGGACGTAGTCTCGTTGGGGGGTTCGGCGGGTGGGTCAGGAGATGTAGTCACGGGTGGGGGGGTCAGGGGACGTCGTCTCGGGGGTGTGTCGGGGGACGTAGTGTCGGGGGGCGGGTCGGGGGCGTAGTCTCGGGGGGGCTCGGGGGGCAGGTCGGTGGATATAATCTCGGGGGGGTCGGGGGGGCGGGTCGGGGGACATAGTCTCGGGGGCGGGTCGGAGGGCGGATCAGGGGTCATAGTCTCGGGGGGCGGGTCGGGGGGCGGGTCAGGGGACTTTGTCTCGGGGGGCGGGTCGGGGGAAAAAGTCTTGGGGGGGGCGAGTCGGTGGGGGGTCGGGGAACATAGACTCGGGGGGCTGGGTCGGCGGACGGGTCGGGGGACATTTTCTCAGGGGGGGCAGGTCGGGGGGCGGGCCGGGGGGACATATTCTCGGGGGGGCGGGTCGGGGTGTGGGTCGGGGGACATAGTCTCGGGAGGCGGGGCGGGGGGCGGGGCGGGGGGACATAGTCTCGGGGGGCGGGTCGGTGGACATAGTCTATGGGGGCAGATTGTGGGACATCGTCTTGGGGGTCGGGTCGGTGGGTGGGTCGGGGGACATGGTCTCGGGGGGCGGGGCGGGAGACATTGTCTCGGGGGGCAGGTCGGAGGGCTGGTCGGGGGACATAGTCTCGGGAGGCGGGTCTGGGTGCGGGTCGGCGGACATAGACTCTGGGGGTGGGTCGGGGGGGGGCGGGGTCGGGGGTCATAGTCTCGGGGGGGAGTGTCGGTGGCGGGTCGGGGTCATAGTCTCAGGGAGCATGTCGTGGGCCGGGTTGGGGGACATAGTCTCAGGGGACTGGTCGGGGGGCGGGTCGGGGCACATAGTCTCGGGGGGGCAGGTCGGGCGGCGAGTCGGGGGACATAGTCTCGGGGGGCGGGTCGTGCGGTGGTTCGGGGGACATAGTCTCGGGGGGCGGGTCGGGGGCGGTTCGGGGACATAGTCTCGGGGGGCGGTTCGGGGGGCGGGTCCGGGGACATAGGCTCTGGGGGCGGGTCGGGGGGCGGGTCGGGGGACATAGTCTCAGGGGGGCGGGTCGGGAGACGGGTCGGGGGACATAGTCTCGGGGGGTCGGGTCGGGGGGGCGGGTCAGGGGACGTAGTCCCGGGGGGGCAGGAGGGCGGGTCGGGGGACGTAGTCTCGTTGGGGGGTTCGGCGGGTGGGTCAGGAGACGTAGTCACGGGTGGGGGGGGTCGGGGGACGTCGTCTCGGGGGTGTGTCGGGGGACGTAGTGTCGGGGGGTGGGTCGGGGGCGTAGTCTCGGGGGGGCCCGGGCGGTAGGTCGGTGGATATAATCTCGGGGGGGTCGGGGGGCGGGTCGGGGGACATAGTCTCGGGGGCGGGTCGGAGGGCGGATCAGGGTCATAGTCTCGGGGGGCGGGTCGGGGGGGCGGGTCAGGGGACATTGTCTCGGGGGGGCGGCTCGGGGGACAATGTTTTGGGGGGCGGGTCGATGGGGGTCGGGGAACTTAGACTCGGGGGGCGGGTCGGGGGGGGCGGGTCGGGGTCATAGTCTCGGGGGGGGCGGTTCTGGGGGGTGGGTCGGGTGACATAGTCTCGGGGGCGGGTCGGGGACATAGTTTCGGGAACGGGTCGGGGGGCGGGTCGGGAGACAGTTTCGGGGGGCGGTTCGGGGGGGCGGGTCAGGGGACATAGTCTCGGGGGGTGGGTCGGGGGGCTGTTCGGGGGACATAGTCTCGGGGGGCGGGTCGGTGGGCAGTTTGGGGGACATTGTCTCGGGGGTGGGTCGGGGGGACGTGTCAGGGGACATAGACTCTGGGGGCAGGTCGGGGGCGGGTCGGGGGACATAGTCTCGGGGGCGGGGTCGGGGTGCGGGTCGGGGGACATAGTCTCTGGGAGCGTGTTGGAATGCGGGTCGGGGGACATAGTCTCGGGGTGTGGGGTGGGGGGCAGATCGGGGGATATAGTCTCGGGAGGTGGGTCGGGGGACATAGTCTCGGGGGGCGGGTCGTGGGGCGAGTCGGGGGGACATAGTCTCGGGGGGCGGGTCGGGGTGCGGCTCGGGGGGACATAGTCTCGGGTGGTGGGGTGGGGTCAGGTCGGGGGACATAGTCTCGGGAGGTGGGTCGGGGGACATAGTCTCGGGGGGCGGGTCGTGGGGCGAGTCGGGGGACATAGTCTCGGGGGGCGGGTTGGGGGGCAGGTCGGGAGACAGACTCGGGGGGCGGTTCGGGGGGGGCGGGTCAGGGGACATAGTCTCGGGGGGTGGGACGGGGGGCAGGTCGGGGGACATCGTCTCGGGGGGGCAGGTCGGGGGGCGGGTCGGGGGACATAGTCTCGGGGGGGTGGGTCGGGGGGTGGGTCAGGGGACATAGTCTCAGGGGGCGGGTCGGGGGCGGGTCGGGGGACATAGTCTCTGGGGGCCGGGCGGGGGGGCGGGTCGAGGGACATAGTCTCGGGGGGCGGGTCGGTGGACATAGTCTATGGGGGCGGGTCATGGGTCATAGACTCGGGGGGCGGGTTGGGGTGCAGGTCGGGGGACATAGACTCGGGGGGCGGGTCGGTGGGCGAGTCGGGGGACATTGTCTCGGGGGCGGGTCAGGGGGGGGCGGAAGACATAGTCTCGGGGGGTCGGGCCGGAGGGCGGGACCGGGGAGATAGTCTCGGGTGGCGGGTCTGGGAGCAGGAAGGGGGACATAGGCTCGGGGGGCGAGTTGGGGGGCGGGTCGGCGGAAGTAGTCTCGGGGGCGTGTCGGTGGTCGGGTCGGGGGACATTGTCTCGGGGGCGGGTCAGGGGGTGGGTCAGAAGACATAGTCTCGGGTGGCGGGTCGGAGGGCGGGACGGGGGACATAGTCTCGGGGGGCGGGTCTGGGGGCAGGAAGGGGGACATAGGCTCGGGGGGCGAGTTGGGGGGCGGGTCAGCGGAAATAGGCTCGGGGGGTGGGTCAGGGCGGGTCGGGGGTCATAGTCTCGGGGGGGAGTGTCATGGGCGGGTCGGGGGACATAGTCTCGGGGGGCGTGTTGGGGGGCGGGTTGGGGGACATAGTCTCGGGGGGCTGGACGGGGGGCGGGTCGGGGGACATAGTCTCGGTGGGCGGGTTGGGGGCGGGTCTGGGGACATAGTCTCGGGGCGCGGGTCGGGGGACATAGTCTCGGGGGGCGAGTCGGGTTGGGTCGGGGGCCATAGTCTCGGGGGGCGGGTCAGGGGGGCGGGACGGGGATCATAGTCTCGGGGGGGCGGGTCGGTGGGCTCGTCGGGGGACATAGACTCGGGGGCCGGGTCGGGTGGTGGGTGGGGGGACATAGTCTCGGAGGGCGGGTTGGGGGGCTGGGCGGGGGACTTAGTCTCGGGGTCGGGTCGGGGGGGGGCGGGTCGGGGGACATAAATTCGGGGGGAGGGTCGGGCGGCGGGTCGGGGGACATTGTCTCGGGGGGCGGGTCGGGGGACAAAGTCTTGGGGGGGCGGGTCGGTGGGGGGTCGGGGAACATAGACTCGGGGGGCCGGGTCGGGGGATGGGTCGGGGGACATTTTCTCGGGGGGGGCAGGTCGGGGGGCGGGTCGGGGGACATATTCTCGGGGGGGCGGGTCGGGGCGTGGATCGGGGGACATAGTCTCGGGAGGCAGGGCGGGGGGCGGGTCGGGGGACATAGTCTCGGGGGGCGGGTCGGTGGACATAGTCTAGGGGGGCGGGTTGTGGGACATAGTCTTGGGGGTCGGGTCGGTGGGCGGGTCGGGGGACATAGTCTCGGGGCGGGGCGGGAGACATTGTCTCAGGGGGCGGGTCGGAGGGCTGGTCGGGGGACATAATCTCGGGAGGCGGGTCTGGGTGCGGGTCGGCGGACATAGACTCTGGGGGTGGGTCGGGGGGCGGGTCGTGGGTCATAGTCTCGGGGGGAGTGTCGCTGGCGGGTCGGGGTCATATTCTCAGGGAGCGTGTCATGGGCCGGGTTGGGGGACATAATCTCAGGGGACTGGTCGGGGGGGCGGGTTGGGGGACATAGTCTCGGGGGGGCGGGTCGGGGGACATAGTCGCGGGTGGCAGGTCGGGGGGCGGGTCGGGGGACATGGTCTCGGGGCGCGGGTCAGCGGACATAGTCTCGGGTGGCAGGTCGGGTGGGGTCGGGGGTCATAGTCGCGGGGGGTGGGTCAGGGGTGCGTGTCGGTTGTCATAGCCTCGGGGGGGCGGGTCGGTGAGCTGGTCGGGGGACATAGACTCGGGGGCCGGGTCGGGTGGTGGGTGGGGGGACATAGTCTCGGGGGGCAGGTCGGGGGGCTGGGCGGGGGACTTAGTCTTGGGGTCGGGTCGGGGGGTGGTTCGGGTGACATTGTCTTGGGGGGCGGGTCGGGGGACAAAGTCTTGGGGGGCGGGTCGGTGGGGGGTCGGGGAACATAGACTCGGGGGGCCGGGTCGGGGGACGGGTCGGGGGACATATTCGCCGGGGGGCGGGTCGGGGGCGGGTCGGGGGGACATATTCTCGGGGGGGGGGCAGGTCGGGGCGGGTTGGGGGACATAGTCTCGGGGGATGGGTCGGGTGACATAGTCTCGGGGGGCGGGTCGGGCGGCGGGTCGGGGGACATTGTCTCGGGGGGTGGGTCGGGGGGCGGGTCGCAGGACATAGTCTCGGGGGGCTGGTCGGTGGGAGGGTCGGGGGACATAGTCTCGGGGACAGGTTGAGGGGCGGCTCGGTGGTCATAGTCTGGGGGGGGCGGGTCGGGGGCTGGTCGCGGAACATAGTTTCGGGGGCGGGTCGGGTCGGGGGACATAATCTCGGGGGGCGGGTCGGGGGACATAGTTTCGGGGGGCGGGTCGGTGGACAAAATCTATGGGGGCGGGTCGTGGGACATAGTCTCGTGGGCGGGTCGGGGTGCGGGTCGGGGGACATTGACTCGGGGGGGTGGGTCAGGGGTCATAGTCTCGGGGGCCGGTCGGGGGGCGGGTCGGGAGACAGTCTCGGGGTGCGGGTCGGGGGGCGGGTTGGGGGACATAGTCTCGGGGGGCGGGTCTGGGAGTAGGTCGGGGGACATAGGCTCGGGGGGATGAGTTGGGGGGCGGGTCTGGGGACATAGTCTCGGGGGGCGGGTCGGGGGGTAGGTCTGGTAACATAGTCTCGGGGTGGCGGGTCGGGGGGCGGGTCGGGGGACATAGGCTCGGGGGGGCGAGCTGGGGGGCGGTTCAGTGGATGTAGACTCGGGGGCGGGTCGGTGGGCGGGTCGGGGGTCATAGTCTCGGGGGGAGAGTCGGGGGCGGGTCGGGGGCCATAGTCTCGGGGGGCGTGTCAGGGGGCGGGTTAGGGAACATAGTCTTGGGGGGCGGGTCTGAGGGCGGTTCGGGGGACATAGGCTCGGGGAGCGAGTTGGGGGGCGCGTCGGCCGATATAGACACGGGGGGCGGTTTGGGGGACATAGTCTCGGGGGGCTGGTCGGGGGGCGGGTCGGGGGACATAGCCTCGGGGGGGAGGGTCGGGGGGCGGGTCGGGGGACATAGTGCCGGGGGGCGGGTCGGGGGGCGGGTCGGGGTACATAGTCTCGGGGCGCGGGTCGGGGGACATAGTCTCGGGGGGGCGGGTCGGGTGGGGTCAGGGGACATAGTCTCGGGGGTCGGGTCAGGGGGGTGGGTTGGGGTCATAGTCTCGGGGGGCGGGTCGTGGGGTAGTTCTGGTGACATAGTTTCGGGGGGCGGGTCGGGGGGCTGGTGGGGGTCATAGTCTCGGAGGCGGGTTGGGGCGGGTCGGGGGACATAGTCTTGGGGGGCGGGTCGGGGGACAGAGTCTCGGGGGGCGGGTCGGGTGGTAGGTCGGGGGACATAGTCTCGGGGGGCGGGTCGGTGGGAGGGTCGGGGGACATAGTCTCGGTGGACGGGTCAGGGGGCGGGTCGGAGGTCATAGTCTCGGGGGCGGGTCGGGGGTAGGTCGGGGGACATAGTCTCGGGGGCGGGCCGGGGGGGGGGTCGAGGGACATAGTCTCGGGGGGCGGGTCCGTGGACATAGTCTTTGGGAGCGGGTCCAGGGTCATAGACTCGGGGGGCGGGTTGGGGTGCAGGTCGGGGGTCATAGACTCGGGGGGCAGGTCGGTGGGCGAGTCGGGGGACATTGTCTCGGGGGCGGGTCGGGGGGGCGGAAGACATAGTCTCGGGGGGTCGGGCCAGAGGGCGGGACTGGGGAGATAGTCTCGGGTCTGGGAGCAGGAAGGGGGACATAGGCTCGGGGGGCGAGTTGGGGGGCGGGTAGGCGGAAATAGTCTCGGGGGGCGGGTCGGTGGTCGGGGCGGGGGACATTGTCTCGGGGGCGGGTCAGGGGGCGGGTCAGAAGACATAGTCTCGGGTGGCGGGTCGGAGGGCGGGACGGGGGACATAGTCTCGGGGGGCGGGTCTGGGGGCAGGAAGGGGGACATAGGCTCGAGGGGCGAGTTGGGGGGCGGGTCGGCGGAAATAGGCTCGGGGGGTGGGTCGGGGGCGGGTCGGGGGTCATAGTCTCGGGGGGAGTGTCATGGGTGGGTCGGGGGACATAGTCTCGGGGGGCGCGTTGGGGGCGGGTTGGGGGACATAGTCTCGGGGGGCTGGACGGGGGGTGGGTCGGGGGACATAGTCTCGGAGGCGGGTTGGGGGGCAGGTCGGTGGACATAGTCTCGGGGGGCGGGTCGGGGGGCGGGTCTGGGGTCATAGTCTCGGGGTGCGGGTCGGGGGACATAGTCTCGGGGGGGCGGTTCAGTGGGGCGGGTCGGGGGTCATAGTCTCGGGGGGGCGGGTCGGTGGGCTCGTCGGGGGACATAGACTCGTGGGCCGGGTCGGGTGGTGGGTGGGGGGACATAGTCTCGGGGGGCGGGTTGGGGGGGGCGGGTCGGGAGACATAGTCTCGGGGTGCGGGTCGGGGGGTGGGTCGTGGGACATAGTCTCGGGGGGCGGGTCTGGGAGTAGGTCGGGGGACATAGGCTCGGGGGGGTGAGTTGGGGGGCGGGTCTGGGGACATAGTCTCGGGGGGCGGGTCGGGGGGTAGGTCTGGTGACATAGTCTCGGGGGGGCGGGTCGGGGGGCGGGTCGGGGGACATAGGCTTGGGGGGGCGAGCTGGGGGGCGGTTCGGTGGATGTAGACTCGGGGGCGGGTCGGGGAGCGGGTCGGGGGACATAGTCTCGGGTGACGGGTCGGGTCACATAGTCTCGGGGGGCGGGTCGGGCGGCGGGTCGGGGAACATAGTATCGGTGGGCGGGTCGTGGGGTGGTTCGGGGGACATAGTCTCGGGGGCGGGTCGGGGGCGGTTCGGGGGACATAGTCTCGGGGGGCGGTTCAGGGGGCGGGTCTCGGGACATAGTCTTGGGGGGTGGGTCGGGGGGCGGGTCGGGGGACATAGTCTCGGGGGTGGGTCGGTGGGAGTGTCGGGGGTGATAGTCTCGGGGTGCGGGTCGGGGGGGCTGGTCAGGGGACATAGTCTCAGAGTGCGGGGCGGGGGGCGGGTCGGGTGACATAGAATCGGGGGGCGGGGCGGGGGGCGTGTTGGGGGACATAGTCTCGGGGGGGCGTGTCGGGGTACATAGTCTCGGGGGGAGAGTCGGGGGCAGGTCGGGGGACATGGATTTGGGGGGGGCGGGTCGGGGGGTGGGTCTGGTGACATAAACTCGGGGGGCGGCTCGGGGGCCGGGTCAGCGGACATAGTCTGGGGGGCGGGTCGGGGGACATCGTCTCGGGGGGAGTGTCGGGGGGCGGGTCGGGGGACACAGTCTCAGGGGTCGGGTCCGGGGGCGGGTCGGGTGACAGAGTCTCGGGGGGGCGGGTTGGCGGACGGGTCGGGGGACATAGTCTCAGGGGGGGCGGGTCGGGGGACATAGTCTCAGGGGGGCTGGTCAGGGGACATAGTCTCAGAGTGCGGGGCGGGGGGGCGGGTCGGGTGACATAGAATCGGGGGGCGGGGCGGGGGGCGTGTTGGGGGACATAGTCTCGGGGAGGCGGGTCGGGGGACATAGTCTCGGGGGGAGAGTCGACGGCAGGTCGGGGGACATAGACTTGGGGGGGGCGGGTCGGGGGTGGGTCTGGTGACATAGACTCGGGGGGCGGGTCGGTGGCCAGGTCGGCGGACATAGTCTCGGGGGCGGGTCGTGGGGCGAGTCGGGGGACATTGTCTTGGGGGGCGGGTCGGGGGGCGTGTTGGGAGACAGTCTCGGGTGGCGGTTCGGGGGGCGGGTCAGGAGACATAGTCTCAGGGGTTGTGTCGGGGGGCAGGTCGGGGGACATATTCTCAGCGGGGCGGGTCGGGGGGCGGGTCGGGGACATAGTCTCGGGGGACGGGTCTGGTGACATAGTCTCGGGGGCGGGTCGGGGAGAGAGTCTCGGGGTGCGGGTCGTGGGGCGAGTCGGGGGACATAGTCTCGGGGGTTGGGTCGGGGGGCGGGTCGGGAGACAGTCTCGGGGGGCGGTTCGGAGGGCGGGTCAGGGGACATAGTCTCGGGGGGTGGGTCGGGGGGCAGGTCGGGGGACATAGTCTCGGGGGGCGGGTCGGGGGACATAGTCTCGGGGCGCGGGTCGGTGGACGGGTCAGGGGACATAGACTCGGGGGGCAGGTCGGAGGGGCGGGTACGGGGACATAGTCTCAGGGGGCAGGTCGGGGCGCGGGTCGGGGGACATATTCTCGGGGGGCGGGGTGGGGGGCAGGTCGGGGGACATAGTCTCGGGAGGCGGGTCGGGGGACAAAGTCTCGGGGGGGTGGGTCGTGGGGTTAGTCGGGGGACATAGTCTCGGGGGGCGGGTCGGGGGGGCGTGTCGGGAGACAGTCTCGGTGGCGGTTCGGGGGGGGCGGGTCAGGGGACATAGTCTCAGGAGGTGGGTCGGGGGGCAGGTCGGGGATCATATTCTCAGCGGGGCTAATCGGGGGGCGGGTCGGGGGGCGGGTCGAGGGACATAGTCTCGGGAGACGGGTCGGGTGACATAGTCTCGGGGAGCGTGTCGGGTGGCGGGTCGGGTGACATAGTATCGGGGGGCGGGTCGTGGGGTGGTTTGAGGGTCATAGTCTCGGGGGGCGGGTCGGGGGCGGGTCGGGTGACATAGACTCGGGGGGGGAGGGTCGGGGGGCGGGTTTGTAGGCAGTCTCAGGGGCGGTTCGGGGGACGGGTCAGGGGACATAGTCTCGGGGGGTGGGTCGGGGTGCAGGTCGGGGGGTCATAGTCTCGGGGGGCGCTTCGGGGGGGCGGGTCGGGGGACATAGTCTCGGGGGCGGGTCGGAGGGCGGATCAGTGTACATCGTCTCGGGGGCGGGTCGGGGAGCGGGTCAGGGGACAAGGTCTTCGGGGGCGGGACGGTGGGGGATCGGCGAGCATAGACTCGGGGGGCGGGTCGGGGGCGGGTCGGGTTCAAAGTCTCGGGGGGGGCGGTTCTGGGGACGGGTCGGGTGACATAGTCTCGGGGGCGGGTCGTGGGACGAGTCGGGGGGACATTGTCTTGGGGGCGGGTCGGGGGGCGTGTTGGGAGACAGTCTCGGGTGGCGGTTCGGGGGGCGGGTCAGGGGACATAGTCTCAGGGGTTGTGTCGGGGGGCAGGTCGGGGGACATATTCTCAGCGGGGCTAATCGGGGGGCGGGTCGGGGGGCGGGTCGAGGGACATAGTCTCGGGAGACGGGTCGGGTGACATAGTCTCGGGGAGCGTGTCGGGTGGCGGGTCGGGGTGACATAGTATTGGGGGGCGGGTCGTGGGGTGGTTTGAGGGTCATAGTCTCGGGGGGCGGGTCGGGGGCGGGTCGGGCGACATAGACTCGGGGGGGAGGGTCGGGGGGCGGGTTTGGAGACAGTCTCAGGGGCGGTTCGGGGGACGGGTCAGGGGACATAGTCTCGGGGGGTGGGTCGGGGTGCAGGTCGGGGGTCATAGTCTCGGGGGGCGCTTCGGGGGGGCGGGTCGGGGGACATAGTCTCGGGGGCGGGTCGGAGGGCGGATCAGTGTACATCGTCTCGGGGGCGGGTCGGGGAGCGGGTCAGGGGACAAGGTCTTCGGGGGCGGGACGGTGGGGGATCGGGGAACATAGACTCGGGGGGCGGGTCGGGGGCGGGTCGGGGTCAAAGTCTCGGGGGGGGCGTGTCGGGGGGCGGGGTCCGGGGACATAGTCTCGGGGGGGGCGGTTCTGGGGACGGGTCGGGTGACATAGTCTCGGGGGCAGGTCGTGGGGCGAGTCGGGGGACATTGTCTTGGGGGGCGGGTCGGGGGGGCGTGTTGGGAGACAGTCTCGGGTGGCGGTTCGGGGGGCGGGTCAGGAGACATAGTCTCAGGGGTTGTGTCGGGGGGCAGGTCGGGGGACATATTCTCAGCGGGGCGGGTCGGGGGGCGGGTCGGGGACATAGTCTCGGGGGACGGGTCTGGTGACATAGTCTCGGGGGCGGGTCGGGGAGAGAGTCTCGGGGTGCGGGTCGTGGGGCGAGTCGGGGGACATAGTCTCGGGGGTTGGGTCGGGGGGCGGGTCGGGAGACAGTCTCGGGGGGCGGTTCGGAGGGCGGGTCAGGGGACATAGTCTCGGGGGGTGGGTCGGGGGGCAGGTCGGGGGACATAGTCTCGGGGGGCGGGTCGGGGGACATAGTCTCGGGGCGCGGGTCGGTGGACGGGTCAGGGGACATAGACTCGGGGGGCAGGTCGGAGGGGCGGGTACGGGGACATAGTCTCAGGGGGCAGGTCGGGGCGCGGGTCGGGGGACATATTCTCGGGGGGCGGGGTGGGGGGCAGGTCGGGGGACATAGTCTCGGGAGGCGGGTCGGGGGACAAAGTCTCGGGGGGGTGGGTCGTGGGGTTAGTCGGGGGACATAGTCTCGGGGGGCGGGTCGGGGGGCGTGTCGGGAGACAGTCTCGGTGGCGGTTCGGGGGGGCGGGTCAGGGGACATAGTTTCAGGAGGTGGGTCGGGGGGCAGGTCGGGGATCATATTCTCAGCGGGGCTAATCGGGGGGCGGGTCGGGGGGCGGGTCGAGGGACATAGTCTCGGGAGACGGGTCGGGTGACATAGTCTCGGGGAGCGTGTCGGGGTGGCGGGTCGGGTGACATAGTATCGGGGGGCGGGTCGTGGGGTGGTTTGAGGGTCATAGTCTCGGGGGGCGGGTCGGGGGCGGGTCGGGTGACATAGACTCGGGGGGGAGGGTCGGGGGGCGGGTTTGTAGGCAGTCTCAGGGGCGGTTCGGGGGACGGGTCAGGGGACATAGTCTCGGGGGGTGGGTCGGGGTGCAGGTCGGGGGGTCATAGTCTCGGGGGGCGCTTCGGGGGGGCGGGTCGGGGGACATAGTCTCGGGGGCGGGTCGGAGGGCGGATCAGTGTACATCGTCTCGGGGGCGGGTCGGGGAGCGGGTCAGGGGACAAGGTCTTCGGGGGCGGGACGGTGGGGGATCGGCGAGCATAGACTCGGGGGGCGGGTCGGGGGCGGGTCGGGTTCAATGTCTCGGGGGGGCGGTTCTGGGGACGGGTCGGGTGACATAGTCTCGGGGGCGGGTCGTGGGACGAGTCGGGGGACATTGTCTTGGGGGCGGGTCGGGGGGCGTGTTGGGAGACAGTCTCGGGTGGCGGGTTCGGGGGGCGGGTCAGGGGACATAGTCTCAGGGGTTGTGTCGGGGGGCAGGTCGGGGGGACATATTCTCAGCGGGGCTAATCGGGGGGGCGGGTCGGGGGGCGGGTCGAGGGACATAGTCTCGGGAGACGGGTCGGGTGACATAGTCTCGGGGAGCGTGTCGGGTGGCGGGTCGGGTGACATAGTATTGGGGGGCGGGTCGTGGGGTGGTTTGAGGGTCATAGTCTCGGGGGGGCGGGTCGGGGGCGGGTCGGGCGACATAGACTCGGGGGGGAGGGTCGGGGGGCGGGTTTGGAGACAGTCTCAGGGGCGGTTCGGGGGACGGGTCAGGGGACATAGTCTCGGGGGGTGGGTCGGGGTGCAGGTCGGGGGTCATAGTCTCGGGGGGCGCTTCGGGGGGGCGGGTCGGGGGACATAGTCTCGGGGGCGGGTCGGAGGGCGGATCAGTGTACATCGTCTCGGGGGCGGGTCGGGGAGCGGGTCAGGGGACAAGGTCTTCGGGGGCGGGACGGTGGGGGATCGGCGAGCATAGACTCGGGGGGCGGGTCGGGGGCGGGTCGGGTTCAAAGTCTCGGGGGGGCGGTTCTGGGGACGGGTCGGGTGACATAGTCTCGGGGGCGGGTCGTGGGACGAGTCGGGGGACATTGTCTTGGGGGCGGGTCGGGGGGGGGCGTGTTGGGAGACAGTCTCGGGGTGGCGGTTCGGGGGGCGGGTCAGGGGACATAGTCTCAGGGGTTGTGTCGGGGGGCAGGTCGGGGGACATATTCTCAGCGGGGCGGGTCGGGGGGCGGGGTCGGGGACATAGTCTCGGGGGACGGGTCGGGTGACATAGTCTCGGGGAACGGGTAGGGCGGTGGGGTCGGGGGACAAAGTATCGGGGGGCGGGTCGTGGGGCGGTTCGAGGGTCATAGTCTTGGGGGGTGGGGTGGGGGTCAGGTCGGGGGACATAGTCTCGGGGGGCGGGTCGGGGTACATAGTCTCGGGGGGGTGGGTCATGGGGTGAGTCGGGGGACATAGTCTCGGGGGGCGTGTCGGGGGGCATGTCGGGAGACAGTCTCGGGTGGCGGTTCGGGGGGTGGGTCAGGGGACATAGTCTCAGGGGGTGGGTCGGGGGGCAGGTCGGGGGGTTATATTCTCAGCGGGGCACGTCGGGGGGCGGGTCGGGGGGGCGGGTCAGGGGACATAGTCTCGGGAGACGGGTCGGGTGACATAGTCTCGGGGGCGGGTCGGAGGGCGGATCAGTGTACATCGTCTCGGGGGCGGGTCGGGGAGCGGGTCAGGGGACAAGGTCTTCGGGGGCGGGATGGTGGGGGATCGGGGAACATAGACTCGGGGGGCGGGTCGGGGGCGGGTCGGGGTCAAAGTCTCGGGGGGGGCGTGTCGGGGGGCGGGTCCGGGGACATAGTCTCGGGGGGGCGGTTCTGGGGACGGGTCGGGTGACATAGTCTCGGGGGCGGGCCGTGGGGCGAGTCGGGGGACATTGTCTTGGGGGGCGGGTCGGGGGGCCTGTTGGGAGACAGTCTCGGGTGGCGGTTCGGGGGGCGGGTCAGGGGACATAGTCTCAGGGGTTGTGTCGGGGGGCAGGTCGGGGGACATATTCTCAGCGAGGGCGGGTCGGGGGGCGGGTCGGGGACATAGTCTCGGGGGACGGGGTCTGGTGACATAGTCTCGGGGGCGGGGTCGGGGAGAGAGTCTCGGGGGTGCGGGTCGTGGGGCGAGTCGGGGGACATAGTCTCGGGGGGTGGGTCGGGGGGCGGGTCGGGAGACAGTCTCGGGGGGCGGTTCGGAGGGCGGGTCAGGGGACATAGTCTCGGGGGGGGTGGGTCGGGGGGGCAGGTCGGGGGACATAGTCTCGGGGGGCGGGTCGGGGGGACATAGTCTCGGGGCGCGGGTCGGTGGACGGGTCAGGGGACATAGACTCGGGGGGCAGGTCGGAGGGGCGGGTACGGGGACATAGTCTCAGGGGGCAGGTCGGGGCGCGGGTCGGGGGACATATTCTCGGGGGGCGGGGGTGGGGGGCAGGTCGGGGGACATAGTCTCGGGAGGCGGGGTCGGGGGACAAAGTCTCGGGGGGGTGGGTCGTGGGGTTAGTCGGGGGACATAGTCTCGGGGGGGCGGGTCGGGGGGCGTGTCGGGAGGCAGTCTCGGTGGCGGTTCGGGGGGGCGGGTCAGGGGACATAGTCTCAGGAGGTGGGTCGGGGGGCAGGTCGGGGATCATATTCTCAGCGGGGCTAATCGGGGGGCGGTTCGGGGGGGCGGGTCGAGGGGACATAGTCTCGGGAGACGGGTCGGGTGACATAGTCTCGGGGAGCGTGTCGGGTGGCGGGTCGGGTGACATAGTATCGGGGGGCGGGTCGTGGGGTGGTTTGAGGGTCATAGTCTCGGGGGGCGGGTCGGGGGTGGGTCGGGTGACATAGACTCGGGGGGGGAGGGTCGGGGGGCGGGTTTTGTAGGCAGTCTCAGGGGCGGTTCGGGGGACGGGTCAGGGGACATAGTCTCGGGGGGTGGGTCGGGGTGCAGGTCGGGGGTCATAGTCTCGGGGGGCGCTTCGGGGGGGGCGGGTCGGGGGACATAGTCTCGGGGGCGGGTCGGAGGGCGGATAAGTGTACATCGTCTCGGGGGCGGGTCGGGGGAGCGGGTCAGGGGACAAGGTCTTCGGGGGCGGGACGGTGGGGGATCGGGGAGCATAGACTCGGGGGGCGGGTCGGGTGGCGGGTCGGGGTCAAAGTCTCGGGGGGGCGGTTCTGGGGACGGGTCGGGTGACATAGTCTCGGGGGGCGGGTCGTGGGGCGAGTCGGGGGACATTGTCTTGGGGGCGGGTCGGGGGGCGTGTTGGGAGACAGTCTCGGGTGGCGGTTCGGGGGGCGGGTCGGGGGACATAGTCTCAGGGGGTTGTGTCGGGGGGCAGGTCGGGGGACATATTCTCAGCGGGGCGGGTCGGGGGGCGTTTCGGAGACATAGTCTCGGGGGACGGGTCGGGTGACATAGTCTCGGGGAACGGGTAGGGCGGTGGGTCGGGGGACAAAGTATCGGGGGGCGGGTCGTGGGGCGGTTCGAGGGTCATAGTCTTGGGGGGTGGGGTGGGGGTCAGGTCGGGGGACATAGTCTCAGGAGGCGGGTCAGGGTACATAGTCTCGGGGGGGTGGGACATGGGGTGAGTCGGGGGACATAGTCTCGGGGGGCGGGTCGGGGGGCATGTCGGGAAACAGTCTCGGGTGGCGGTTCGGAGGTGGGTCAGGGGACATAGTCTCAGGGGGTGGGTCGGGGGCAGGTCGGGGGTTATATTCTCAGCGGGGCACGTCGGGGGGCGGGTGGGGGGGCGGGTCAGGGGACATAGTCTCGGGAGACGGGTCGGGTGACATAGTCTCGGGGGGTGGGTCGGGGTGCAGGTCGGGGGTCATAGTCTCGGGGGGCGCTTCGGGGGGGCGGGTCGGGGGACATAGTCTCGGGGGCGGGTCGGAGGGCGGATCAGTGTACATCGTCTCGGGGGCGGGTCGGGGAGCGGGTCAGGGGACAAGGTCTTCGGGGGGCGGGATGGTGGGGGATCGGGGAACATAGACTCGGGGGGCGGGTCGGGGGCGGGTCGGGGTCAAAGTCTCGGGGGGGCGTGTCGGGGGGCGGGTCCGGGGACATAGTCTCGGGGGGGCGGTTCTGGGGACGGGTCGGGTGACATAGTCTCGGGGGCGGGCCGTGGGGCGTGTTGGGAGACAGTCTCGGGTGGCGGTTCGGGGGGCGGGTCAGGGGACATAGTCTCAGGGGTTGTGTCGGGGGGCAGGTCGGGGGACATATTCTCAGCGGGGCTAATCGGGGGGCGGGTCGGGGGGCGGGTCGAGGGACATAGTCTCGGGAGACGGGTCGGGTGACATAGTCTCGGGGAGCGTGTCGGGTGGCGGGTCGGGTGACATAGTATTGGGGGGCGGGTCGTGGGGTGGTTTGAGGGTCATAGTCTCGGGGGGCGGGGGTCGGGGGCGGGTCGGGCGACATAGACTCGGGGGGGAGGGTCGGGGGGCGGGTTTGGAGACAGTCTCAGGGGCGGTTCGGGGGACGGGTCAGGGGACATAGTCTCGGGGGGTGGGTCGGGGTGCAGGTCGGGGGTCATAGTCTCGGGGGGCGCTTCGGGGGGGCGGGTCGGGGGACATAGTCTCGGGGGCGGGTCGGAGGGCGGATCAGTGTACATCGTCTCGGGGGCGGGTCGGGGAGCGGGTCAGGGGACAAGGTCTTCGGGGGCGGGACGGTGGGGGATCGGGGAACATAGACTCGGGGGGCGGGTCGGGGGCGGGTCGGGGTCAAAGTCTCGGGGGGGGCGTGTCGGGGGGCGGGTCCGGGGACATAGTCTCGGGGGGGCGGTTCTGGGGACGGGTCGGGTGACATAGTCTCGGGGGCGGGTCGTGGGGCGAGTCGGGGGACATTGTCTTGGGGGGCGGGTCGGGGGGCGTGTTGGGAGACAGTCTCGGGTGGCGGTTCGGGGGGGCGGGGTCAGGAGACATAGTCTCAGGGGTTGTGTCGGGGGGCAGGTCGGGGGACATATTCTCAGCGGGGCGGGTCGGGGGGCGGGTCGGGGACATAGTCTCGGGGGACGGGGTCTGGTGACATAGTCTCGGGGGCGGGTCGGGGAGAGAGTCTCGGGGTGCGGGTCGTGGGGCGAGTCGGGGGACATAGTCTCGGGGGTTGGGTCGGGGGGCGGGTCGGGAGACAGTCTCGGGGGGCGGTTCGGAGGGCGGGTCAGGGGACATAGTCTCGGGGGGTGGGTCGGGGGGCAGGTCGGGGGACATAGTCTCGGGGGGCGGGTCGGGGGACATAGTCTCGGGGCGCGGGTCGGTGGACGGGTCAGGGGACATAGACTCGGGGGGCAGGTCGGAGGGGCGGGTACGGGGACATAGTCCTCAGGGGGGCAGGTCGGGGCGCGGGTCGGGGGACATATTCTCGGGGGGCGGGGTGGGGGGCAGGTCGGGGGACATAGTCTCGGGAGGCGGGTCGGGGGACAAAGTCTCGGGGGGGTGGGTCGTGGGGTTAGTCGGGGGGACATAGTCTCGGGGGGCGGGTCGGGGGGCGTGTCGGGAGACATTCTCGGTGGCGGGTTCGGGGGGGCGGGTCAGGGGACATAGTCTCAGGAGGTGGGTCGGGGGGCAGGTCGGGGGATCATATTCTCAGCGGGGCTAATCGGGGTGCGGGTCGGGGGGCGGGTCGAGGGACATAGTCTCGGGAGACGGGTCGGGGTGACATAGTCTCGGGGAGCGTGTCGGGTGGCGGGTCGGGTGACATAGTATCGGGGGGCGGGTCGTGGGGTGGTTTGAGGGTCATAGTCTCGGGGGGCGGGTCGGGGGCGGGTCGGGGTGACATAGACTCGGGGGGGAGGGTCGGGGGGCGGGTTTGTAGGCAGTCTCAGGGGCGGTTCGGGGGGACGGGTCAGGGGACATAGTCTCGGGGGGTGGGTCGGGGTGCAGGTCGGGGGTCATAGTCTCGGGGGGCGCTTCGGGGGGGCGGGTCGGGGGACATAGTCTCGGGGGCGGGTCGGAGGGCGGATCAGTGTACATCGTCTCGGGGGGCGGGTCGGGGGAGCGGGTCAGGGGACAAGGTCTTCGGGGGCGGGACGGTGGGGGATCGGCGAGCATAGACTCGGGGGGCGGGTCGGGGGCGGGTCGGGTTCAAAGTCTCGGGGGGGCGGTTCTGGGGACGGGTCGGGGTGACATAGTCTCGGGGGCGGGTCGTGGGGACGAGTCGGGGGACATTGTCTTGGGGGCGGGTCGGGGGGCGTGTTGGGAGACAGTCTCGGGTGGCGGTTCGGGGGGCGGGTCAGGGGACATAGTCTCAGGGGTTGTGTCGGGGGGCAGGTCGGGGGACATATTCTCAGCGGGGCGGGTCGGGGGGCGGGTCGGGGACATAGTCTCGGGGAGACGGGTCGGGTGACATAGTCTCGGGGAACGGGTAGGGCGGTGGGTCGGGGGACAAAGTATCGGGGGGCGGGGTCGTGGGGCGGTTCGAGGGTCATAGTCTTGGGGGGGTGGGGTGGGGGTCAGGTCGGGGGACATAGTCTCGGGGGGCGGGTCGGGGTACATAGTCTCGGGGGGGGTGGGTCATGGGGGTGAGTCGGGGGACATAGTCTCGGGGGGCGGGTCGGGGGGGCATGTCGGGAGACAGTCTCGGGGTGGCGGTTCGGGGGGTGGGTCAGGGGACATAGTCTCAGGGGGTGGGTCGGGGGGCAGGTCGGGGGTTATATTCTCAGCGGGGCACGTCGGGGGGCGGGTCGGGGGGGGCGGGGTCAGGGGACATAGTCTCGGGAGACGGGTCGGGTGACATAGTCTCGGGGGGCGGGTCGGAGGGCGGCTCAGTGTACATCGTCTCGGGGGCGGGGTCGGGGAGCGGGTCAGGGGACAAGGTCTTCGGGGGGCGGGATGGTGGGGGATCGGGGAACATAGACTCGGGGGGGCGGTCGGGGGCGGGTCGGGGGTCAAAGTCTCGGGGGGGGCGTGTCGGGGGGCGGGTCCGGGGGACATAGTCTCGGGGGGGGGCGGTTCTGGGGACGGGTCGGGTGACATAGTCTCGGGGGCGGGCCGTGGGGCGAGAGTCGGGGGACATTGTCTTGGGGGGCGGGTCGGGGGGCCTGTTGGGAGACAGTCTCGGGTGGCGGTTCGGGGGGGCGGGTCAGGGGACATAGTCTCAGGGGTTGTGTCGGGGGGCAGGGTCGGGGGGACATATTCTCAGCGGGGGCGGGTCGGGGGGCGGGTCGGGGACATAGTCTCGGGGGACGGGTCTGGTGACATAGTCTCGGGGGCGGGTCGGGGAGAGAGTCTCGGGGGTGCGGGTCGTGGGGCGAGTCGGGGGACATAGTCTCGGGGGGTGGGTCGGGGGGCGGGTCGGGAGACAGTCTCGGGGGGCGGTTCGGAGGGCGGGTCAGGGGACATAGTCTCGGGGGGGTGGGTCGGGGGGGCAGGTCGGGGGACATAGTCTCGGGGGGCGGGTCGGGGGACATAGTCTTGGGGGCGCGGGTCGGTGGACGGGTCAGGGGACATAGACTCGGGGGGCAGGTCGGAGGGGCGGGTACGGGGACATAGTCTCAGGGGGCAGGTCGGGGCGCGGGTCGGGGGACATATTCTCGGGGGGCGGGGTGGGGGGCAGGTCGGGGGACATAGTCTCGGGGAGGCGGGTCGGGGGACAAGGTCTCGGGGGGGGTGGGTCGTGGGGTTAGTCGGGGGGACATAGTCTCGGGGGGGCGGGTCGGGGGGGCGTGTCGGGAGGCAGTCTCGGTGGCGGTTCGGGGGGGCGGGTCAGGGGACATAGTCTCAGGAGGTGGGTCGGGGGGCAGGTCGGGGGATCATATTCTCAGCGGGGCTAATCGGGGGGCGGTTCGGGGGGGCGGGTCGAGGGACATAGTCTCGGGAGACGGGGTCGGGTGACATAGTCTCGGGGAGCGTGTCGGGTGGCGGGTCGGGTGACATAGTATCGGGGGGGCGGGTCGTGGGGTGGTTTGAGGGTCATAGTCTCGGGGGGCGGGTCGGGGGCGGGTCGGGCGACATAGACTCGGGGGGGAGGGTCGGGGGGCGGGTTTGTAGGCAGTCTCAGGGGGCGGTTCGGGGGACGGGTCAGGGGACATAGTCTCGGGGGGGTGGGTCGGGGTGCAGGTCGGGGGGTCATAGTCTCGGGGGGCGCTTCGGGGGGGGCGGGGTCGGGGGACATAGTCTCGGGGGCGGGGTCGGAGGGCGGATAAGTGTACATCGTCTCGGGGGCGGGTCGGGGAGCGGGTCAGGGGACAAGGTCTTCGGGGGGCGGGACGGTGGGGGGATCGGGGAGCATAGACTCGGGGGGCGGGTCGGGGGCGGGTCGGGGTCAAAGTCTCGGGGGGGCGGTTCTGGGGACGGGTCGGGTGACATAGTCTCGGGGGGCGGGTCGTGGGGCGAGTCGGGGGACATTGTCTTGGGGGCGGGTCGGGGGGGCGTGTTGGGAGACAGTCTCGGGTGGCGGTTCGGGGGGCGGGTCAGGGGACATAGTCTCAGGGGTTGTGGTCGGGGGGCAGGTCGGGGGGACATATTCTCAGCGGGGCGGGTCGGGGGGCGTTTCGGAGACATAGTCCTCGGGGGACGGGTCGGGTGACATAGTCCTCGGGGAACGGGTAGGGGCGGTGGGTCGGGGGACAAAGTATCGGGGGGGCGGGTCGTGGGGGCGGTTCGAGGGGTCATAGTCTTGGGGGTGGGTGGGGTGGGGGTCAGGTCGGGGGACATAGTCTCAGGAGGCGGGTCAGGGTACATAGTCTCGGGGGGGGTGGGACATGGGGTGAGTCGGGGGACATAGTCTCGGGGGGCGGGTCGGGGGGGCATGTCGGGAAACAGTCTCGGGTGGCGGTTCGGAGGTGGGTCAGGGGACATAGTCTCAGGGGGTGGGTCGGGGGCAGGTCGGGGGGTTATATTCTCAGCGGGGGCACGTCGGGGGGCGGGTGGGGGGGCGGGGTCAGGGGGACATAGTCTCGGGAGACGGGTCGGGTGACATAGTCTCGGGGGGTGGGTCGGGGTGCAGGTCGGGGGTCATAGTCTCGGGGTGGCGCTTCGGGGGGGCGGGTCGGGGGGACATAGTCTCGGGGGCGGGTCGGAGGGCGGATCAGTGTACATCGTCTCGGGGGCGGGTCGGGGGAGGCGGGTCAGGGGACAATGTCTTCGGGGGCGGGGATGGTGGGGGATCGGGGAACATAGACTCGGGGGGGCGGGTCGGGGGCGGGTCGGGGGTCAAAGTCTCGGGGGGGCGTGTCGGGGGGCGGGTCCGGGGACATAGTCTCGGGGGGGGGCGGTTCTGGGGACGGGTCGGGTGACATAGTCTCGGCGGGCGGGCCGTGGGGCGAGTCGGGGGACATTGTCTTGGGGCGGGCGGGTCGGGGGGGCGTGTTGGGAGACAGTCTCGGTGGCGGTTCGGGGGGCGGGTCAGGGGACATAGTCTCAGGGGTTGTGTCGGGGGGGCAGGTCGGGGGGACATATTCTCAGCGGGGCGGGTCGGGGGGGCGGGTCGGGGACATAGTCTCGGGGGACGGGTCTGATGACATAGTCTCGGGGGGCGGGTCGGGGAGAGAGTCTCGGGGTGCGGGTCGTGGGGCGAGTCGGGGGACATAGTCTCGGGGGGGTGGGTCGGGGGGCGGGTCGGGAGACAGTCTCGGGGGGCGGTTCGGAGGGCGGGTCAGGGGACATAGTCTCGGGGGGTGGGTCGGGGGGCAGGTCGGGGGACATAGTCTCGGGGGGCGTGTCGGGGGACATAGTCCTCGGGGCGCGGGTCGGTGGACGGGTCAGGGGACATAGACTCGGGGGGCAGGTCGGAGGGGCGGG
>JANJGN010002053.1:0-90341 GCA_026770705.1 Isurus oxyrinchus
CACTGGGGATAAAATATACCCCCACTGGGGATAAAATATACTTTCACTGGGGACAAAATATACTCTCACTGGGGATAAAATATACTTTCACTGGGGACAAAATATACCCTCACTGGGGATAAAATATACCCCACTGGGGATAGAATATACCACCACTGGGAATAAAATATACCCCCAGAGGGGAGAAAATATACTTTCACTGGGGACAAGATATACCCCCACTGGGAATAAAATATACCCCCACTGGGAATAAAATATACCCCCAGAGGGGATAAAATATACCCCCACAGGGGATAAAATATACCCTCACTGGGGATAAAATATACCCCCACAGGGTATAAAATATACTTTCACTGGGGACCAAATATACCCCCACAGAGTATAAAATGTTACCTCACTGGGGATAAAATAGACCCTCACTGGGGATAAAATATACTTTCACTGGGTACAAAATATACCCTCACTGGTGATAAAATATACTCCCACAGGGGATCAAATATACTTTCACTGGAGTTAAAATATACCCTCAATGCTGATAAAACATACTTTCACTGGGGATAAAATATACCCTCACTGGGGATAAAATATACCCCCACTGGGGATTAAATATAATCTCATTGGGGATAAAATATACCCTCACTGGTGATAAAACATACATTCACTGGGGATAAAATATATCCTCACTAGAGATAAATTATACCCCACTGGGGATAGAATATACCCCTACTGGGAATAAAATATACCCCCAGAGGGGAGAAAATATACTTTCACTGGGGACAAAATATACCTTCACTGGGGATAAAATATATCCTCACAGGGGATAAACGATACCCTCACTGGGGATAAAATATACCCCAGAGGGGATAAAATATACTTTCACTGGGGATAAAATATACCTTCACTGGGAATAAAATATACTCCCTCTGGGGATAAAATATACTTTCACTGGGGATAAAATATACCCCCACAGGGGATAAAATATACTTTCACTGGGGATAAAATATAGCCCCACAGGGTTTAAAATATACTTTCACTGGGGACAAAATATACCCTCACTGGGGATAAAATATACCCCTACAGGGGATAAAATGTGCTTTCACTGGGCACCAAATATACCCCCACAGGGGATAAAATGTAACCTCACTGGGGATAAAATATAGCCCCACTGGGGACAAAATATACTCTCACTGGGAATAAAATATACCCTCACAGGAGATAAAACCCACTGGGGATAAAATATGCCCCCACAGAGGATCAAATATACTTTCACTGGAGATAAAATATACCCTCACTAGTGATAAAATACACTTTCACTGGGGATAAAATATACCTTCACTGGGAATAAAATATTCTCCCTCTGGGGATAAAATATACTTTCACTGGGGATAAAATATACCGCCACAGGGGATAAAATATACCTTCACTGGGGATAAAATATACCCCCAGAGGGGATAAAATATCCTTTCACTGCAGACAAAATATAGCCCCACAGGGATAAAATATACCCTCACTGGGGATCAAATATACCCCCACAGGGGATAAAACATACTTTCACTGAGAACCAAATATACGCCCACAGGGGATAAAATGTACCCTCACTGGGGATAAAATATACCCCCATTGGGGATAAAATATACTTTCACTGGGGACAAAATATACTCTCACTGGGGATATAATATAACCCCTGTGTGGATAAAATATACTCACACTGGGAATAAAATATACCCCCAGAGGGGATAAAATATACTTTCACTGGGGACAAAATATACCCTCACTGGGAATAAAATATACCCTCATTGGAGATAAAACGCACACCCACTGGGGATAAAATATGCCCCCATAGAGGATCAAATATACTTTCACTGGAGACAAAATATACTCTCACTGGTGATAAAACATTCTTTCACTGGGGATAAAATATACCCTCACTGGTGATAAAACATTCTTTCACTGAGGATAAAATATACTTTCACTGGGAATAAAATATACCCCCAGAGGGCATAAAATATACTTTCACTGGGGATAAAATATATCCTCATTGGGGATAAAATATACCCCCACAGGAGATCAAATTATACTTTCATGGGGGACAAAATATACCCTCACTGGGAATAAAATATACCATCACTGGGGATAAAAAACACTTTCATTGGGGATAAAATATACACTCACTGGGGATAAAATATACTCTCACTGGTGATAAAATACACTTTAACTGCAGATAAAATATACCCTCACTGGGGATAAAATATACTTTCACTGGGGACAAAATATATTCGCACTGAGAATAAAATATACCCCCACATTGGATCAAATATACTTTCACTGGGGATAAAATATACCCTCACTGCTGATAAAACATACTTTCACTGGGGATAAAATATACCCTCACTGGGGATAAAATATACCCCCACTGGGGATTAAATATAACCTCATTGGGGATTAAATATACCCTCACTGGTAATAAAACATACTTTCACTGAGGATAAAATATATCCTCACTGGGGATAAAATATACCCCACTGGGGATAGAATATACCCCCACTGGGAATAAAATATACCCCCAGAGGGGAGAAAATATACTTTCACTGGGGACAAAATATACCTTCACTGGGGATAAAATATACCCCCACAGGGGATAAACTATACCCTCACTGGGGATAAAATATACCCCCAGAGGGGATAAAATATACTTTCACTGGGGACAAAATATACCTTCACTGGGAATAAAATATACTCCCTCTGGGGATAAAATATACTTTCACTGGGGATAAAATATACCGCCACAGTGGATACAATATACCCTCACTGGGGATAAAATATACCCCTAGAGGGGCTAAAATATACTTTCACTGGGGACAAAATATACCTTCACTGGGGATAAAATATATCCCCACAGGGGATAAAATATACTTTCACTGGGTATAAAATCTACCCCCACAGGGGATAAAATGTACCCTCACTGGGGATAAAATATACCCCCACAGGGGTTAAAATATATTTTCACTGGGGATAAAATATACTCCCACAGGGGATAAAATATACTTTCACTGGGGATAAAATATAGCCCCACAGGGGATAAAATATACCCTCACTGGGGACATAAATATACCCCCACAGGGGATAAAATATACTTTCACTGGGGACCAAATATACCCCCACAGGGGATAAAATGTACGCTCACTGGGGATAAAATATATCCCCACTGGGGATAAAATATACTTTCACTGGGGACAAAATATACCCTCACTGGGAATAAAATATACTCCCACTTGGGAAAAAATATACTCTACTGGGGATAAAATATACCCCCACTGGGAATAAAATATACATTCACTGGGGACAAAATATGCCCTCACTGGGAATAAAATATACCCTCACAGGAGATAAAACGTACACCCACTGGGGATAAAATATGCCTCCACAGCGGATCAAATATACTTTCACTGGAGATAAAATATACCCTCACAGGTGATAAAATACACTTTCACTGGGGATAAAATATACCCTCACTGGGGATAAAATATGCCCCCAGAGGGGATAAAATATACTTTCACTGGGGACAAAATATACCTTCACTGGGAATAAAATATACCCCCACAGGGGATAAAATATACTTTCACTGGGGACCAAATATACCCCCACAGGGGATAAAATGTACCCACACTGGGGATAAAATATACACCCACTAGGGATAAAATATACTTTCACTGGGGACAAAATATACCCTCACTGGGAATAAAATATACCCTCACTGGAGATAAAACGTACACCCACTGGGGATAAAATATGCCCCCACAGAGGATCAAATATACTTTCAATAGAGATAAAATATACCCTCACTTGTGATAAAACATACTTTCACTGGGGACAAAATATACCCTCACTGGGAATAAAATACACTCCCAGAGGGGATAAAATATACCTTCACTGGGGATAAAATATACCTTCACTGGGAATAAAATATACCCACACTGGGGATAAAATATACTCTCACTGATGTTAAAATATACCCCCAGTGGGGAGAAAATACACCCCCAGAGGGGATCAAATATACTTTCACTGGGGACAAAATATACCCTCACTGGAGATAAAATGTACAGCCACCGGGGATAAAATATGCCCCCACTGGGGATTAAATATAATCTTATTGGGGATAAAATATACCCTCACTGGTGATAAAACATACTTTCACTGGGGATAAAATATACCCTCACTGGTGTTAAAACATACTTTCACTGGGGATAAAATATACCCCCACAAGGGATAAAATATACCCTCACTGAGGATAAAATAAACTCCCAGAGGGGATAAAATATACCTTCACTGGGGATAAAATATACTCTCACTGGGGATAAAATATACTCTCACTGGGGATAAAATATACTCTCACTGATGTTAAAATATACCCCCAGTGGGGAGAAAATACACCCCCAGAGGGAATCAAATATACTTTCACTGGGGATAAAATATACCCTCACTGGGGATAAAATATACTTTCACTGGGGATAAAATATACCCCCAAAAGGGATAAAATATACCCTCACTGGGGATAAAATATACCCCCATTGGGAATATAATATACCCCCACAAGGGATATAATATACCACCAGAGGGGATAAAATATACTTTCACTGGAAATAAAATATACCCCCACTGGGGATAAAATATACTTTCACTGGGAATAAAATATACCCCCACTGGGGATAAAATATACCCTCACTGGGGATAAAATATACCCCACAGGGGATAAAATATACTTTCACTGGGGATTAAATATACCCTCCTTGGGGATAAAATATACCCTCACTTGGAATAAAATATACCCACACAGGGGATAAAATCTACCCCCACAGGGGATAAAATATACCCCCAGAGGGGATAAAATATATTTTCACTGGGAATAAAATATACCCTCACTAGAGATAAAATAAACTCCCACTGGGGATAAAATATACTTTCACTGGGGATAAAATACACCCCCACGGGGGATAAAATATAGCCTCACTGGCGTTAAATATACTCTCACTGGGAATAAAATATACTCTCACTGTGGATAAAATATACCCCCACTGGGAATAAAATATTCTCTCACTGGGGATAAAAAAAATTCCACTGGGAATAAAATATACCCTCACTGCTGTACAGGAAATAAAATATGCCCACACTGGGAATAAAATATACCCCCAAAAGGGATAAAATATACCCTCACGGGGAATAGATTATACCCCCACTGTGTACAGGGAATAAAACATACCCTCACTGCTGCACAGGGAATAAAATATACCCTCACTGGGAATAAACTATACCTCAACAGGGGATAAAATATATCCTCACTGGGGATAAAATACACCCCCAGAGGGGATAAAATATACTTTCACTGGGGATAAAATATACCCTCATTGGGGATAAAATATACTCTCACTGGGGATAAAATATACCCTCACTGGTGTTAAAATATACCCCCAGAGTGGAGAAAATACACCCCCAGAGGGGATCAAATAGATTTTCACTGGGGATAAAATATACCCTCACTGGGGATAAAATATACTTTCACTGGGGATAAAATATACCCACACATGGGATCAAATATACCCTCACTGGGGATAAAATATACTTTCACTGGGGATAAAATACCCCCTCCTTGGGGATAAAATATACCCTCACTTGGAATAAAATATAC
The DNA here is from genome assembly GCA_026770705.1 of Isurus oxyrinchus. Taxonomy (NCBI): domain Eukaryota; kingdom Metazoa; phylum Chordata; class Chondrichthyes; order Lamniformes; family Lamnidae; genus Isurus; species Isurus oxyrinchus. The sequence continues at coordinate 5,684 of JANJGN010002053.1, forward strand.
CCACACAGGGGATAAAATCTACCCCCCCCCCCCCCCCCCCCCCCCCCACAGGGGATAAAATATACTTTCACTGGGGATAAAATATACCCTCACTGGGAATAAAATATACCCTCACTGGAGATAAAATAAACTCCCACTGGGGATAAAATATACTTTCACTGGGGATAAAGTATACCCCCATGGGGGATAAAATATACCCTCCCTGGCGATAAAATATACTCTCACTGGGGATAAAATATACCCCCAGAGGGTATAAAATATACTTTCACTGGGGACAAAGTATACCCTCACTGGGAATAAAATATACTCTCATTGAAGATAAAACATACTCCCACAGGGGATAAAATATATCCTCACTGGGGTTAAAATATACCCACAGAGGATCGAATATACTTTCACTGGCGATAAAATATACCCTCACTGGTGATGAAATACACTTTCACTGGGGATAAAATATACCCTCACTGGGGATAAAATATACCCCCACAGGGGATAAAATATACTTTCACTGGGGACAAAATATACCTTCACTGGGAATAAAATATACCCCCACAGGGGATAAAATATACTTTCACTGGGGACCAAATATACCCCCACAGGGGATAAAATGTACCCACACTGGGGATAAAATATACACCCACTAGGGATAAAATATACTTTCACTGGGGACAAAATATACCCTCACTGGGAATAAAATATACCCTCACTGGAGATAAAACGTACACCCACTGGGGATAAAATATGCCCCCACAGAAGATCAAATATACTTTCTATAGAGATAAAATATACCCTCACTTGTGATAAAACATACTTTCACTGGGGACAAAATATACCCTCACTGGGAATAAAATACACTCCCAGAGGGGATAAAATATACCTTCACTGGGGACAAAATATACCTTCACTGGGAATAAAATATACCCACACTGGGGATAAAATATACTCTCACTGATGTTAAAATATACCCCCAGTGGGGAGAAAATACACCCCCAGAGGGGATCAAATATACTTTCACTGGGGACAAAATATACCCTCACTGGAGATAAAATGTACAGCCACCGGGGATAAAATATGCCCCCACTGGGGATTAAATATAACCTTATTGGGGATAAAATATACCCTCACTGGTGATAAAACATACTTTCACTGGGGATAAAATATACCCTCACTGGTGTTAAAACATACTTTCACTGGGGATAAAATATACCCCCACAAGGGATAAAATATACCCTCACTGAGGATAAAATATATCCTCACTGGGGATAAAATATACTCTCACTGGGGATAAAATATACTCTCACTGATGTTAAAATATACCCCCAGTGGGGAGAAAATACACCCGCAGAGGGAATCAAATATACTTTCACTGGGGATAAAATATACCCCCACAAGGGATAAAATATACCCTCACTGGGGATAAAATATACTTTCACTGGGGATAAAATATACCCCCAAAAGGGATAAAATATACCCTCACTGGGGATAAAATATACCCCCATTGGGAATATAATATACCCCCACAAGGGATATAATATACCCCCAGAGGGGATAAAATATACTTTCACTGGAAATAAAATATACCCCCACTGGGGATAAAATATACCCTCACTGGGGATAAAATATACTTTCACTGGGAATAAAATATACCCCCACTGGGGATAAAATATACTTTCACTGGGAATAAAATATACCCCCACTGGGGATAAAATATACCCTCACTGGGGATAAAATATACCCCACAGGGGATAAAATATACTTTCACTGGGGATTAAATATACCCTCCTTGGGGATAAAATATACCCTCACTTGGAATAAAATATACCCACACAGGGGATAAAATCTACCCCCACAGGGGATAAAATATACCCCCAGAGGGGATAAAATATATTTTCACTGGGGATAAAATATACCCTCACCAGAGATAAAATAAACTCCCACTGGGGATAAAATATACTTTCACTGGGATAAAATACACCCCCACGGGGGATAAAATATAGCCTCACTGGCGTTAAATATACTCTCACTGGGAATAAAATATACTCTCACTGTGGATAAAATATACCCCCACTGGGAATAAAATATTCTCTCACTGGGGATAAAAAAAAATTCCACTGGGAATAAAATATACCCTCACTGCTGTACAGGAAATAAAATATGCCCTCACTGGGAATAAAATATACCCCCAAAAGGGATAAAATATACCCTCACGGGGAATAGATTATACCCCCACTGTGTACAGGGAATAAAACATACCCTCACTGCTGCACAGGGAATAAAATATACTCTCACTGGGAATAAACTATACCTCAACAGGGGATAAAATATATCCTCACTGGGGATAAAATACACCCCCAGAGGGGATAAAATATACTTTCACTGGGGATAAAATATACCCTCATTGGGGATAAAATATACTCTCACTGGGAATAAAATATACTTTCACTGGGGATAAAATATACCCCCACATGGGATCAAATATACCCTCACTGGGGATAAATATACCCCACAGGGGATAAAATATACTTTCACTGGGGATAAAATACCCCTTCCTTGGGGATAAAATATAACCTCACTTGGAATAAAATATACCCACACAGGGGATAAAATCTACCCCCACAGGGGATAAAATATACTTTCACTGGGGATAAAATATACCCTCACTGGGAATAAAATATACCCTCACTGGAGATAAAATAAACTCCCACTGGGGATAAAATATACTTTCACTGGGGATAAAGTATACCCCCATGGGGGATAAAATATACCCTCCCTGGCGATAAAATATACTCTCACTGGGGATAAAATATACTCTCACTGGGGATAAAATATACCCCCAGAGGGTATAAAATATACTTTCACTGGGGACAAAGTATACCCTCACTGGGAATAAAATATACTCTCATTGAAGATAAAACATACTCCCACAGGGGATAAAATATATCCTCACTGGGGTTAAAATATGCCCACAGAGGATCGAATATACTTTCACTGGCGATAAAATATACCCTCACTGGTGATGAAATACACTTTCACTGGGGATAAAATATACCCTCACTGGGGATAAAATATACCCCCACAGGGGATAAAATATACTTTCACTGGGGACAAAATATACCCTCACTGGGAATAAAATATATCCTCACTGGAGATAAAATACACTTTCACTGGGGATAAAATATACACCCAGAGGGGATAAAATATACCTTAACTGGGGATAAAATATACCCTCATTGAGGATAAAATATACTCTCACTGATGTTAAAATATACCCCCAGTGGGGAGAAAATACACCCCCAGAGGGGATCAAATATACTTTCACTGGGGATAAAATATACTCTCACTGGGGATAAAATATACCCCCACTGGGGATAAAATATACTTTCACTGGGGATAAAATATACCCACACATGGGATCAAATATACCCTCACTATGGATAAAATATACCCCACAGGGGATAAAATATACTTTCACTGGGGATAAAATGCCCCCTCCTTGGGGATAAAATATACCCTCACTTGGAATAAAATATACCCACACAGGGGATAAAATCTACCCCCACAGGGGATAAAATATACTTTCACTGGGGATAAAATATACCCTTACTGGGAATAAAATATACCCTCACTGGAGATAAAATAAACTCCCACTGGGGATAAAATATACTTCCACTGGGGATAAAGTATACCCCCAGAGGGCATAAAACATACTTTCACTGGGGACAAAGTATACCCTCACTGGGAATAAAATATACCCTCACTGGAGATAAAATATACTCTCACTGGGGATAAAATATACTCTCACTGGGGATAAAATATACCCCCAGAGGGTATAAAATATACTTTCACTGGGGACAAAGTATACCCTCACTGGGAATAAAATATACTCTCACTGGAGATGAAACATACTCCCACTGGGGATAAAATATATCCTCACTGGGAATAAAATATACTCTCACTGGAGATAAAACATACTCCCACTGGGGATAAAATATATCCTCACTGGGGATAAAATATACCCACAGAGGATCAAATATACTTTCACTGGCGATAAAATATACCCTCACTGGTGATAAAATACACTTTCACTGGGGATAAAACATATCCTCACTGGTGATAAAATACACTTTCACTGGGGATAAAATATACCCCCACAGGGGATAAAATATATTTTCACTGGAGACAAAATATACCCTCACTGGGAATAAAATATATCCTCACTGGTGATAAAACATACTTTCACGGGGATAAAATATACCCTGACTGGTGTTAAAACATACTTTCACTGAGGATAAAGTATATCCTCACTGGGGATAAAATAAACTCCCAGAGGGGATAAAATATACTTTCACTGGGGATAAAATATACACCCAGAGGGGATAAAATATACCCTCATTGAGGATAAAATATACTCTCACTGAGGATAAAATATTCTCTCACTGATGTTAAAATATAACACCAGTGGGGAGAAAATACACCCCCAGAGGGGATGAAATATACTTTCACTGGGGATAAAATATACTTTCACTGGGGATAAAATATAACCTCACTGGGGATAAAATATACCCCCACTGGGATAAAATATACCCTCACTGGGGACAAAGTATACCCTCACTGGGAATAAAATATACTCTCACTGGGGATAAAACATACTCCCACTGGGGATAAAATATATCCTCACTGGGAATAAAATATAACCCCACTGGGGATAAAATATACCCTCACTGGGGACAAAGTATACCCTCACTGGGAATAAAATATACTCTCACTGGAGATAAAACATACTCCCACTGGGGATAAAATATATCCTCACTGGGGATAAAATATACCCACAGAGGATCAAATATACTTTCACTGGCGATAAAATATACCCTCACTGGTGATAAAATACACTTTCACTGGGGATAAAACATATCCTCACTGGTGATAAAACACACTTTCACTGGGGATAAAATATACCCCCACAGGTGATAAAATATATTTTCACTGGAGACAAAATATACCCTCACTGGGAATAAATATATCCTCACTGGTGATAAAACATACTTTCACGGGGATAAAATATACCCTGACTGGTGTTAAAACATACTTTCACTGAGGATAAAATATATCCTCACTGGGGATAAAATAAACTCCCAGAGGGGATAAAATATACTTTCACTGGGGATAAAATATACACCCAGAGGGGATAAAATAGACCCTCATTGAGGATAAAATATACTCTCACTGAGGATAAAATATTCTCTCACTGATGTTAAAATATACCCCCAGTGGGGAGAAAATACACCCCCAGAGGGGATGAAATATACTTTCACTGGGGATAAAATATACTTTCACTGGGGATAAAATATACCCTCACTGGGGATAAAATATACCCCCACTGGGGATAAAATATACCCTCACTGGGGATAAAATATACTTTCACTGGGGATTAAATATACCCTCCTTGGGGATAAAAGATACCCTCACTTGGAATAAAATACACCCACACAGGGGATAAAATCTACCCCCACAGGGGATAAAATATACCCCCAAAGGGGATAAAATATATTTTCACTGGGGATAAAATATACCCTCACTGGAGATAAAATAAACTCCCACAGGGGATAAAATATACTTTCACTGGGGATAAAATACACCCCCACGGGGGATAAAATATAGCCTCACTGGGGATAAAATATACCCCCTTGGGAATAAAATATACCCCCACAGGGGATAAAATATACCCTCACTGGGGATAAACTATACCCCCAGAGGGGATAAAATATACTTTCACTGGGGACAAAATATACCTTCACTGGGAATAAAATATACTCCCTCTGGGGATAAAATATACTTTCACTGGGGATAAAATATACCCCACAGGGGATAAAATATACCCTCACTGGGGATAAAATATACCCACAGAGGGGATAAAATATACTTTCACTGGGGACAAAATATACCTTTACTGGGGATAAAATATACCCCCACAGGGGATAAAATATACTTTCACTGGGGATAAAATATACCCCCAGAGGGGATAAAATATACCCCACAGGAGATAAAATATACTTTCACTGGGGACAAAATATACCCTCACTGGGAATAAAATATACCCTCTCTGGTAATAAAATATACCCTCACTGGGGATAAAATATACCCCCACAGGGGATCAATTATACTTTCACTGGGGATAAAATATACCCTCACTGCTGATAAAACATACTTTCACTAGGGATTAAATATACCCTCACTGGGGATAAAATATACCCCCACTGGGATTAAATATAACCTCATTGGGGATAAAATACACTTTCACTGGGGGTGAAATATACCCTCACTGGGATTAAAATATACCCCCACAGGGGATAAAATATACTTTCACTGGGAACAAAATATACCCGCACTGGGAATAAAACATACTTTCACTGGGGATAAAATATACCCGACAGGGGATAAAATATACTTTCACTGGAGATAAAATATACTTTCACTGGGGATAAAATATACCCTCCTTAGGGATAATATATACCCTTACTTGGAATAAAATATACCCACACAGGGGATAAAATCTACCCCCACAGGGTATAAAATATACCCCCAGAGGGGATAAACTATACTTTCACTGGGGATAAAATAAACCCTCAATGGGAATAAAATATACCCCCACAGGGAAGAAAATATACCCTCACTGGGGATAAAATATACCCACACTGGGAATAAAATGTACCCCCACAGGGGATAAAATATACACCCGGGGGGATAAAATATACTTTCACTGGGGATAAAATATACTCTCACTGGGGATGAAATATACTCTCACTGGGTATAAAATATATTCTCACTGGGGATAAAATATACCTCCACAGGGAAGAAAATATACCCCCACAGGGGATAAAATATACTGTCACTGGGAATAAAATATACCTCCACATGGGTTAATATATACACTCACTGGGGATAAAATATACTCTCACTGGGAATAAAATATAACCTCACTGTGGATAAAATATACTCTCACTGGGAATAAAATATATCCCCACAGGGGATAAAATATACCCTCACTGGGGATAAAATATATCTCCACATGGGATAAAATCTACCCCACTGGGAATAAAATATACCATCACTGGGGATAAAATATACTCTCACTGGGAATAAAATATAACCTCACTGTGGATAAAATATACTCTCACTGGGAATAAAATATATCCCCACAGGGGATAAAATATACCCTCACTGGGGATAAAATATATCTCCACATGGGATAAAATCTACCCCACTGGGAATAAAATATACCATCACTGGGGATAAAATATACTCTCACTGGGAATAAAATATATCCCCACAGGGGATAAAATATTCCCTCACTGGGGATAAAATATACTCTCACCGTGACTAAAATATACCCCCACAAGGGTTAAAATGTACCGTCACTGGAGATAAAATATACCCTGACCTGGGAAAAAATATACCCTCACTGAGGATAACATATAAACTCACTGGGAATAAAATATACCCTCACTGTGGATAAAATATACCCCCACTGGGAATAAAATATTCTCTCACTGGGGATAAAATATACCTCCACTGGGAATAAAATATACCATCACTGCTGTACAGGAAATAAAATATGCCCTCACTGGGAATAAAATGTACCCCCAAAAGGGATAAAATATACCCTCACGGGGAATAGATTATACCCCCACTGTGTACAGGGAATAAAACATACCCTCACTGCTGCACAGGGAATAAAATATACCCTCACTGGGAATAAACTATACCTCAACAGGGGATAAAATATATCCTCACTGGGGATAAAATATACCCCCAGAGGGGATAAAATATACTTTCACTGGGGATAAAATATACCCTCATTGGGGATAAAATATACTCTCACTAGGGATAAAATATACCCTCACTGGTGTTAAAATATACCCCCAGTGTGGAGAAAATACACCCCCAGAGGGGATCAAATAGATTTTCACTGGGGATAAAATATACCCTCACTGGGGATAAAATATACTTTCACTGGGGATAAAATATACCCCACAGGGGATAAAATATACTTTCACTGGGGATAAAATACCCCCTCCTTGGGGATAAAATATACCCTCACTTGGAATAAATATACCCACACAGGGGATTAAATATACTTTCACTGGGGATAAAATATACCCTCACTGGGAATAAAATATACCCTCACTGGAGATAAAATATACCCCCAGAGGGGATAAAATATACTTTCACTGGGGATAAAGTATACCCCCATGGGGGATAAAATATACCCTCCCTGGCGATAAAATATACTCTCACTGGGGATAAAATATACTCTCACTGGGGATAAAATATACCCCCAGAGGGTATAAAATATACTTTCACTGGGGACAAAATATACCGTCACTGGGAATAAAATATATCCTCACTGGAGATAAAATATACCTTCACTGGGAATAAAATATACTCTCACTGGAGATAAAACATACTCCCACTGGGGATAAAATATATCCTCACTGGGGATAAAATATACCCACAGAGGATCAAATATATTTTCACTGGCGATAAAATATACCCTCACTGGTGATAAAATACACTTTCACTGGGGATAAAATATACCCTCACTGGGGATAAATATACCCCCACAGGGGATAAAATATACTTTCACTGGGGACAAAATATACCGTCACTGGGAATAAAATATATCCTCACTGGAGATAAAATGTACCTTCACTGGGGATAAAATATACCCCACAGGGGATCAAATATACTTTCACTGGGGATAAAATATACCCCCACAGGGGATAAAATATACCCTCACTTGGGATAAAATATACCCTACAGGGGATAAAATATACTTGCACTGGGGATAAAATATACCCTCCTTGGGGATAAAATATACCCTCACTTGGAACAAAATATTCCCACACAGGGGATAAAATCTACACCCACAGGGGATAAAATATGCCCCTAGAGGGGATAAAATATACTTTCACTGGGGATTAAATATACCCTCACTGGGGATAAATATACCCCCACAGGGGATAAAATATACTTTCACTGGGGACAAAATATACCGTCACTGGGAATAAAATATATTCTCACTGGAGATAAAATATACCTTCACTGGGGATAAAATATACCCCACAGGGGATCAAATATACTTTCACTGGGGATAAAATATACCCCCACAGGGGATAAAATATACCCTCACTTGGGATAAAATATACCCTACAGGGGATAAAATATACTTGCACTGGGGATAAAATATACCCTCCTTGGGGATAAAATATACCCTCACTTGGAACAAAATATTCCCACACAGGGGATAAAATCTACACCCACAGGGGATAAAATATGCCCCTAGAGGGGATAAAATATACTTTCACTGGGGATTAAATATACCCTCACTGGGGATAAAATATACCTCCACAGGGAAGTAAATATACCCTCACTGGGGATAAAACATACCCACACTGGGAATAAAATGTACCCCCACAGGGGATAAAATATACCCCCAGAAGGGATAAAATATACTTTCACTGGGGATAAAATATACCCTCACTGGGAATAAAATATACCCTCACTGGGGATAAAATATACTCTCACTGGGGATAAAATATACTCTCACTGGGTATAAAATATACCCTCACTGGGGATAAAATATACTTCCACAGGGAAGAAAATATACCCCCACAGGGGATAAAATATACCCTCACTGGGAATAAAATATACCTCCACATGGGTTAAAATATACACTCACTAGGGATAAAATATACTCTCACTGGGAATAAAATATAACTTCACCATGGATAAAATATGCTCTCACTGGGAATAAAATATATCCCCACAGGGGATAAAATATACCCTCACTGGGGATAAAATATAACCCCCCGGGGAATAAAATATACCCTCAATGGGAATAAAATATATCTCCACATGGGATAAAATCTACCCCCACTGGGAATAAAATATACCAAGACTGGGGATAAAATATACCCTCACTGGGGATAAAATATTCCCTCACTGGGGATAAAATATACTCTCACCGGGAATAAAACATACCCTCACAGGGGTTAAAATATCCCCTCACTGGGGATAAAATATATCCTCATTGTGGATAAAATATACACTCACTGTGGATAAAATATACTCTCACTGGGAATAAACTATACCCTCACTGGGAATAAACTATACCCTCACAGGGGATAAAATATACCCTCACTGGGGATAAAATATATCCTCACTGGGGATAAAATATAAACTCACTGGGAATAAAATATATCCTCACTGTGGATAAAATACACCCCCACTGGGAATAAAATATACCCTCACTGGGAATAAAATATACTTCCACTGGGAATAAAATATACCCTCACTGCTGTACAGGGAATAAAATATACCCTCACTGCTGTACAGGGAGTAAAATATAACCTCACTGGGAATAAAATATACTCTCACTGCTGTACAAGAAATAAAATATACCCTCAGTGATGCACAGGAATAAAAATATACCCTCACTGCTTTACACGATTAAAATATGGACTCACTGCTGCACAGGGAATAAAACATAACCTAACTGCTACACACAGGGAATAAAATATATCCTCACTGCTGTAGAGGGAATAAAATATACCCTCACTGTTGTACAAGGAATTGAAAATACCCACCCTGCTGTAGAGAGGATAAAATATATCTTCACTGCTGTACAGGAATTAAAATATATCCTCAGTGCTGTACAGGATTAAAAATATACCCTTCACTGCTGTACAAGGAATAAAATATATCCTCACTGCTGTACAGGGGATAAAATATACCCTCATTACTGTACAGGGTATAAAATATATCCTCACTGCTGTACAGGGAATAATATATATCCTCACTGCTGTACAGTAATTAGAATATATCCTCACTGCTGTACAGGGGATAAAATATACCCTCACTGTGGATAAAATATACCCCCACTGGGAATAAAATATACCCTCACTGGGAATAAAATATACTTCCACTGGGAATAAAATATATCCTCACTGCTGTACAGAAGATAAAATATACCCTCACTCGGAATAAAATATGCACTCACCGCTGTACAGGGGATAAAATATACCCTCACTGCTGTATAGGAATTAAAATATACCCTCACTGCTGTATAGGAATTAAAATATACCCTCACTGCTGTATAGGAATTAAAATATACCATCACTGCTATACAGGAATTGAAATATATCCTCACTGTTGTACAGAATTAAAATACCCTCACTGCTGTACAGGGAATTCAAATATGCCCTCACTGCAGTACAAGGAATCAAATATATCCTCATTGCTGTACTGGGAATGAAATATACCCTCATTGCCGTACAGGGAATAAAATATATCCTCACTGCTGTACATGAATTAAAATATATCCTCACTGCTGTACAGGGAATAGAATATACCTACAGTCCTGTACAAGGAATAGAATATACCCTCACTGCTGTACAGGAAATGAAATATATCCACACTGCCGTACAGGGAATACAATATATCGTCACTGCTGTATAGGGACTAAAATATACCCTCACTGCTGTACAGTGAATTAAAATATACCCTCACTGCTGTACAGGAAGTAAAATATGCCCTCACTGGGAATAAAATGTAACCCCAAAAGGGATAAAATATACCCTCACTGGGAATAGATTATACCCCCACTGCTGTACAGGAAATAAAATATACGCTTACTGGGAATAAACTATACCTCAACAGGGGATAAAATATACTCTCACTGGGAATAAAATATACCCTCACTGTTGTACAGGGAGTAAAATATATCCTCACTGCTGTACAGGAATAAAAATATAACCTCACTGCTGTACAAGGAATAGAATATACCTTCACTGCTGTACAGGGGAAAAAATATACCCTCACTCGAAATAAAATATACACTCACTACTGTAAAGGAATTACAATAGATCCTCACTGCTATACAAAATATGAAATATATACTCTGCTGTACATGGGATAAAATATACCCTCACTGATGTACAAGGAATAGAAAACACCCTTACTGCCATAAAGGGGAGAAAATATACTCTCACTGCTGTACAAGAGATAAAATATACCCTCACTGCTGTACAGGGGATAAAATATAACCTCACTGCTGTACAGGGGATAAAATATACCATCACTGCTGTACAGGGGATAAAATATACCATCACTGCTGTACAGGAATTAAAATATATCCGCACTGCTGTACAGGAATTAAAATATAACCTCACTGCTGTACTAGAAATAAAATATATCCCCACTGCTGTACTAGAAATATAATATATCCGCATTGCTGTACTAGAAATAAAATATATCCCCACTGCTGTACTAGAAATAAAATATACCCTTACTGCTGCACTAGAAATAAAATATGCCCTCACTGCTCTACTAGAAATAAAATATATCCAAACTGTAGTACTAGAAATAAAATATATCCTCACTGCTGTACTAGAAATAAAATATATCCTCAATGTTGCACTAGAAATAAGATATATCCCCACTGGTGTACTGGAAAAAAATACACCCTAACTGCTGTACTACAAATAAAATATACCCTCACTGCTGTACTAGAAATAAAATATATCGCCACTGCTGTACTAGAAATAAAATATATCCACAATGCTGTACTAGAAATATAATATATCCTCACTGCTGTACTAGAAATTAAATACATCCGTATTGCAGTACTAGAAATATAATATATCCGCATTGCTGTACAAGAAATAAAATATACCCTCACTGCTGTACGGGAAATAAAATATATCCCCACTGCTGTACTAGAAATAAAATATACCCTCACTGTTGTACTAGAAATAAAACATATCCCCACTGCTGTACTAGAAATAAAATATATCCCCACTGCTGTACTAGAAATAAAATATACCCTCACTGTTGTACTAGAAATAAAACATATCCCCACTGCTGTACAAGAAATAAAATGGATCCTTACAGCTGTACTAGAATTAAAATATATCCGCACTGCTGCACTAGAAATAAAAAATATCCTCACTGCTGTACTAGAAATGAAATATATCCTCACTGCTGTACTAGAAATATAATATATCCGCACTGCTGTACTAGAAATAAAATATACCCTCACTGCTGTACTAGAAATAAAATATATTCCCACTGCTGCACTAGAAATAAAATATACCCTCACTGCTCTACTAGAAATAAAATATATCCAAACTGTAGTACTAGAATTAAAATATATCCCCACTGCTGTACTAGAAATAAAATATAACCCCACTGCTGTACTTGAAGTAAAATATATCCGCTTTGCAGTACTAGAAATAAAATATATCCCCACTGCTGTACTACAAATAAAATATACCCTCACTGTTGTACTAGAAATAAAACATATCCCCACTGCTGTACTAGAAATAAAATATATCCCCACTGCTGTACTAGAAATAAAATATATCCTCATTGCTGTACCAGAAATAAAATATATCCCCACTGCTGCACTAGAAACAAAACTTATCCTCACTGCTGTACTAGGAATAAAATATATCCTCATTGCTGTACCAGAAATAAAATATATCCCCACTGCTGCACTGAAAACAAAACATATCCTCACTGCTGTACAAGAAATAAAATATGTCCTCAATGTTGCACTAGAAATAAGACATCCCCACTCTTGTACTGGAAATAAAATACACACTCACTGCTGTACTAGAAATAAAATATATAGCCACTGCTGTACTAGAAATAAAATATTTCCACAATGCTGTACTAGAAATAAAATATATCCCCACCACTGTACTGGAAATAAAATATACCCTCACTGCTGTACTAGAAATAAAATATATACCCATTGCTGTACTAGAAATAAAATATATCCTCACCGCTGTACAAGAAATATAATATATCCGCATTGCTGTACAAGAAATAAAATATACCCTCACTGCTGTACAAGAAATAAAATATATCCCCACTGCTGTACTAGAAACAAAATACACCCTAACTGCTGTACTAGAAATAAAATATACCCTTACTCCTGTACGGGAAATAAAATATATCCCCACTGCTGTACTAGAAATAAAATATATCGACAATGCTGTACTAGAAATAAAATATATCCCCACTGCTGTACTAGAAATCAAATATATCCTCACTGCTGAACTAGAAATAAAATATAACCCTACTGCTGTACAAGAAATAGAATTTATCCACACTGCTGTACTAGAAATAAAATATATCCCCACTGCTGTACTACAAATAAAATATACCCTCACTGTTGTACTAGAAATAAAACATATCCCCACTGCTGTAAGAGAAATAAAATATATCCCCACTGCTGTACTAGAAATAAAATATATCCGCACCGCTGTACTCAAAATAATATATACCCTCACTGTTGTATTAGAATTAAAACATATCCCCACTGCTGTACAAGAAATAAAATGCATCCTTACAGCTGCACTAGAATTAAAATATATCCCCACTGCTGCACTAGACATAAAATATATCCCCACCGCTGTACTAGAAATAAAAAATATCCTCACTGTTGTACTAGAAATAAAACATATCCCCACTGCTGTACTAGAAATAAAATATATCCTCACTGTTGTACCAGAAATAAAATATATCCTCGCTGCTGTACTAGAAATAAAATATACCCGTACTGCTGTACTAGAAATAAAATATATCCTCATTGCTTTACCAGAAATAAAATATATCCCCCCTGCTGTAATAGAAATAAAATATATCCTCACTGTTGTACTAGGAATAAAATATATCCTCACTGTTGTACTAGAAATAAAATATATCCTCATTGCTGTACCAGAAATAAAATATATCCCCACTGCTGCACTAGAAATAAAATATATCCCCACTGCTGCACTAGAAATAAAATATATCCTCACTGTTGTATTAGAAATAAAATATATCCTCACTGCTGTACTAGAAATAAAATATATCCCCACTGCTGTACTAGAAATAAAATATATCCTCACTGCTGTACTAGAAATAAAATATATCCCCACTGCTGCACTAGAAATACAATATATCCGCATTGCTGTACTAGAAATAATATATACCCTAACTGCTGCACTAGAAATAAAATATATCCCCACTGCTGTACTAGAAATAAAATATACCCTCATTGCTGTACGGGAAATAAAATATATCCAAACTGCTGTACTAGAAATAAAATATATCGACAATGCTGTACTAGAAATGAAATATATCCCCACTGCTGTACAAGAAATCAAATATATCCTCACTGCTGTACTAGAAATAAAATATATCCCCACCGCTGTACGACAAATAAAATATACCCTCACTGTTGTACTAGAAATAAAACATATCCCCACTGCTGTACAAGAAATAAAATGCATCCTTACAGCTGTACAAGAAAAAATATATCCCCACTGCTGTACAAGAAATAAAATATATCCTCACTGTTGTACTAGAAATTAAATATATCCTCACTGATGTACTGGAAATAAAATATACCCTCACTGCTGTACTAGAAATAAAATATATCGCCACCGCTGTACTACATATAAATTATACCCTCACTGCTGTTCTAGAAATAAAATATATCCGCATTGCTGTACTAGAAATAAAATATATCCCCACCGCTGTACGACAAATAAAATATACCCTCACTGTTGTATTTGAAATAAAACATATCCCCACTGCTGTACTAGAAAAAAAATATATCCCCACTGCTGTACTAGAAATAAAATATATCCCCACCGCTGTACAAGAAATAATATATACCCTCACTGTTGAACCAGAAGTAAAACATATCCCCACTGCTGTACAAGAAATAAAATGCATCCTTACAGCTGTACTAGAATTAAAATATATCCCCACTGCTGCATTAGACATAAAATATATCCCCACCGCTGTACTAGAAATAAAATATAACCTCACTGTTGTACTAGAAATAAAACATATCCCCACTGCTGTACCAGAAATAAAATGCATCCTTACAGCTGTACTAGAAAAAAAATATATCCTCACTGATGTACTGGAAATAAAATACACCCTAACTGCTGTGCTAGAAATAAAATATACCCTCACTGCTGTACTAGAAATAAAAAATATCGCCACCGCTGTACTACAAATAAAATATACCCTCACGGCTGTTCTAGAAATAAAATATATCCGCACTGCTGTAGTAGAAATATAATATATCCGCATTGCTGTACTAGAAATAAAATATATCCTCACTGCTGTAGTAGAAATAAAATATATCCCCACTGCTGTACTAGAAATATAATATATCCGCATTGCTGTACAAGAAATAATATATACCCTCACTGCTGTACTAGAAATAAAATATATCCCCACTGCTGTACTAGAAGTAAAATATATCCCCACTGCTGTACTAGAAATAAAATATACCCTCACTGCTGTACTAGAAATAAAATATATCCTCACTGCTGTACTAGAAATAAAACATATCCCCACTGCTGTACAAGAAATAAAATGCATCCTTACAGCTGTACTAGAATTAAAATATATCCCCACTGCTGTACTGGAAATAAAATATAACCTCACTGTTGTACTAGAAATAAAATATATCCCCACTGCTGTACTAGAAATAAAATGCATCCTTACAGCTGTACTAGAATTAAAATATATCCCCACTGCTGTACAAGAAATAAAATATATCCCCACTGCTGTACTTGAAATAAAATATATCCGCTTTGCAGTACTAGAAATAAAATATATCCCCACTGCAGTACTAGAAATAAAATATATCCTCATTCCAGTGCCCGAAATAAAATATATCCTCAATGTTGCACCAGAAATAAGATATATCCCCACTGATGTACTGGAAATAAAATACACCCTAACTGCTGTACTAGAAATAAAATATATCCCCAATGCTGTACTAGAAATAAAATATATCCCCACTGCTGAACTAGAAATAAAATATATCCCCACCGCTGTACTCGAAATAATATATACCCTCACTGTTGTACTAGAAATAAAACATATCCCCACTGCTGTACAGGAAATAAAATGCATCCTGACAGCTGTACTAGAATTAAAATATATCCCCACCGCTGTACTAGAAATAAAATATATCGACAATGCTGTACTATAAATAAAATATATCCCCACAGCTGTACAAGAAATAAAATATATCACCACTGCTGTTCTAGAAATAAAATATATCCTCAGTGCTATACTCGAAATAAAATAAATCCTCACTGCTGTACTAGAAATAAAATATTTCCCCACTGCTGTACAATAAATAAAATACATCCCGTCTGCTGTACAAGAAAAAAAATATATTGCCACCGCTGTACTACAAATAAAATATACCCTCACTGTTGTACTAGAAATAAAACATATCCCCACTGCTGTACAAGAAATAAAATATATCCCCACTGCTGTACTAGAAATATAATATATCCGCATTGCTGTACTAGAAATAATATATACCCTCACTGCTGTACTAGAAATAAAATATATCCCCACTGCTGTACTAGAAATAAAATATACCTTCACTGCTGTACTAGAAATAAAACATATCCCCACTGCTGTACAAGAAATAAAATGCATCCTTACAGCTGTACTAGAATTAAAATATATCCCCACTGCTCTACTGGAAATAAAATATAACCTCACTGTTGTACTAGAAATAAAATATATCCCCACTGCTGTACTAGAAATAAAATGCATCCTTACAGCTGTACTAGAATTAAAATATATCCCCACTGCTGTACAAGAAATAAAATATATCCCCACTGCTGTACTTGAAATAAAATATATCCGCTTTGCAGTACTAGAAATAAAATATATCCCCACTGCAGTACTAGAAATAAAATATATACTCATTGCTGTGCCCGAAATAAAATATATCCTCAATGTTGCACCAGAAATAAGATATATCCCCACTGATGTACTGGAAATAAAATACACCCTAACTGCTGTACTAGAAATAAAATATATCCCCACTGCTGAACTAGAAATAAAATATATCCCCACCGCTGTACTCGAAATAATATATACCCTCACTGTTGTACTAAAAATAAAACACATCCCCACTGCTGTACAACAAATAAAATGCATCCTTACAGCTGTACTAGAATTAAAATATATCCCCACTGCTGCACTAGAAATAAAATATATCGACAATGCTGTACTATAAATAAAATATATCCC
Source organism: Isurus oxyrinchus (assembly GCA_026770705.1). Classification (NCBI taxonomy): domain Eukaryota; kingdom Metazoa; phylum Chordata; class Chondrichthyes; order Lamniformes; family Lamnidae; genus Isurus; species Isurus oxyrinchus. The sequence goes on from JANJGN010002053.1 coordinate 23,816, forward strand.
CACTGCTGTACTAGAAATAAAATGCATCCTTACAGCTGTACTAGAAAAAATATATCACCACTGCTGTACAAGAAATAAAATATATCACCACTGCTGTTCTAGAAATAAAATATATCCTCAGTGCTGTACTCGAAATAAAATAAATCCTCACTGCTGTACTAGAAATAAAATATTTCCCCACTGCTGTACAAGAAATAAAATATATCCCCTCTGCTGTACAAGAAAAAAAAATATATCGCCACCGCTGTACTACAAATAAAATATACCCTCACTGTTGTACTAGAAATAAAACATATCCCCACTGCTGTACAAGAAATAAAATATATCCTCACTGCTGTACTAGAAATAAAATATATCCCCACTGCTGTACTTGAAATATAATATATCCGCATTGCTGTACGAGAAATAATATACACCCTAACTGCTGTACTAGAAATAAAATATACCCACACTGCTGTACGGGAAATAAAATATATCCCCACTGCAGTACGAGAAATAAAATATATGGACAATGCTGTACTAGAAATAAAATATATCCCCACTGCTGTACTAGAAATCAAATATGTCCTCACTGCTGTACTAGAAGTAAAATATATCCGTACTGCTGTCCAAGAAATAGAATTTATCCCCACTGCTGTACCAGAAATAAAATATATCTCCACCGCTGTACTACAAACAAAATATACCCTCACTGTTGTACTAGAAATAAAACATATCCCCACTGCTGTACTAGACAAAAAATATATCCCCACTGCTGTACAAGAAATAAAATATATCCCCACCGCTGTACAAGAAATAATATATACCCTCACTGTTGTACGAGAAATAAAACATATCCCCACTGCTGTACAAGAAATAAAATGCATCCTTACAGCTGTACTAGAATTAAAATATATCCCCACGGCTGCACTAGACATAAAATATATCCCCACCGCTGTACTAGAAATAGAATATAACCTCACTGTTGTACTGGAAATAAAACATATCCCCACTGCTGTACTAGAAATAAAATGCATCCTTACAGCTGTACTAGAAAAAATATGTCCCCACTGCTGTACAAGAAATAAAATATATCCTCACTGTTGTACTAGAAATAAAATATATCCTCACTGATGTACTGGAAATAAAATATACCCTTACTGCTGTACTAGAAATAAAATATACCCTCACTGCTGTACGAGAAATAAAATATATCGCCACCGCTGTACCACAAATAAATTATACCCTCACTGCTGTTGTAGAAATAAAATAGATCCGCACTGCTGTACTAGAAATATAATATATCCGCATTGCTGTACTAGAAATAAAATATATCCCCACCGCTGTACGCCAAATAAGATATACCCTCACTGTTGTACTAGAAATAAAACATATCCCCACTGCTGTACAAGAAATAAAATGCATCCTTACCGCTGTACAAGAATTAAAATATATCCCCACCGCTGTACTGGAAATAAAATATAACCTCACTGTTGTACTAGAAATAAAATACATCCCCACTGCTGTACTAGAAATAAAATATATCACCACTGCTGTACTTGAAATAAAATATATCCGCTTTGCAGTACTAGAAATAAAATATATCCCCACTGCAGTACTAGAAATAAAATATATGCTCATTGCTGTGCCCGAAATAAAATGTATCCTCAATGTTGCACTAGAAATAAGATATATCCCCACTGATGTACTGGAAATAAAATACACCCTAACTGCTGTACTAGGAATAAAATATACCCTCACTGCTGTACTAGAAATAAAATATATACTCATTGCTGTACCCGAAATAAATTATATCCTCAATGTTGCGCTAGAAATAAGATATATCTCCACTGATGTACTGCAAATAAAATACACCCTAACTGCTGTACTAGAAATAAAATATATCCACAATGCTGTACTAGAAATAAAATATACCCTCACTGTAGTACCAGAAATAAAATATATCCCCACTGCTGTACTAGAAATAAAATATATCCCCACTGCTGTACTAGAATTAAAATGCATCCTTACAGCTGTAGAAAAAATATATCCCCACTGCTGTACAAGAAATAAAATATATCCCCACTGCAGTTCTAGAAATAAAATATATCCCCACTGCAGTTCTAGAAATAAAATATATCCCCACCGCTGTACTGGAAATAAAATATAACCTCACTGTTGTACTAGAAATAAAATATATCCCCACTGCTGTACTAGAAATAAAATGCATCCTTACAGCTGTACTAGAATTAAAATATATCCCCACTGCTGTACAAGATATAAAATATATCCCCACTGCTGTACTTGAAATAAAATATATCCCCACTGCTGTACTAGAAATAAAATATATCCTCATTCCTGTGCCCGAAATAAAATATATCCTCAATGTCGCACTAGAAATAAGATATATCCCCACTGCTGTACTAGAAATAAAATACACCCTAACTGCTCTACTAGAAATAAAATATACCCTCACTGCTCTACTAGAAATAAAATATATACTCATTGCTGTACCCGAAATAAAATATATCCTCAATGTTGCACGAGAAATAAGATATATCCCCACTGATGTATTGGAAATAAAATACACCCTAACTGCTGTACTAGAAATAAAATATATCCACAATGCTGTACTAGAAATAAAATATACCCTCACTGTTGTACCAGAAATAAAATATATCCCCACTGCTGTACTAGAAATAAAATATATCCCCACTGCTGTACTAGAATTAAAATGCATCCTTACAGCTGTAGAAAAAATATATCCCCACTGCTGTACAAGAAATAAAATATATCCCCACTGCAGTTCTAGAAATAAAATATATCCCCACTGCAGTTCTAGAAATAAAATATATCCCCACCGCTGTACTGGAAATAAAATATAACCTCACTGTTGTACTAGAAATAAAATATATCCCCACTGCTGTACTAGAAATAAAATGCATCCTTACAGCTGTACTAGAATTAAAATATATCCCCACTGCTGTACAAGATATAAAATATATCCCCACTGCTGTACTTGAAATAAAATATATCCCCACTGCTGTACTAGAAATAAAATATATCCTCATTCCTGTGCCCGAAATAAAATATATCCTCAATGTCGCACTAGAAATAAGATATATCCCCACTGCTGTACTAGAAATAAAATACACCCTAACTGCTCTACTAGAAATAAAATATACCCTCACTGCTCTACTAGAAATAAAATATATACTCATTGCTGTACCCGAAATAAAATATATCCTCAATGTTGCACGAGAAATAAGATATATCCCCACTGATGTATTGGAAATAAAATACACCCTAACTGCTGTACTAGAAATAAAATATATCCACAATGCTGTACTAGAAATAAAATATACCCTCACTGTTGTACCAGAAATAAAATATATCCCCACTGCTGTACTAGAAATAAAATATATCCCCACTGCTGTACTAGAATTAAAATGCATCCTTACAGCTGTAGAAAAAATATATCCCCACTGCTGTACAAGAAATAAAATATATCCCCACTGCAGTTCTAGAAATAAAATATATCCCCACTGCAGTTCTAGAAATAAAATATATCCCCACCGCTGTACTGGAAATAAAATATAACCTCACTGTTGTACTAGAAATAAAATATATCCCCACTGCTGTACTAGAAATAAAATGCATCCTTACAGCTGTACTAGAATTAAAATATATCCCCACTGCTGTACAAGAAATAAAATATATCCCCACTGCTGTACTTGAAATAAAATATATCCCCACTGCTGTACTAGAAATAAAATATATCCTCATTCCTGTGCCCGAAATAAAATATATCCTCAATGTCGCACTAGAAATAAGATATATCCCCACTGCTGTACTAGAAATAAAATACACCCTAACTGCTCTACTAGAAATAAAATATACCCTCACTGCTCTACTAGAAATAAAATATATACTCATTGCTGTACCCGAAATAAAATATATCCTCAATGTTGCACGAGAAATAAGATATATCCCCACTGATGTATTGGAAATAAAATACACCCTAACTGCTGTACTAGAAATAAAATATATCCACAATGCTGTACTAGAAATAAAATATATCCTCACTGCTGTACTAGAAATAAAATATATCCCCACTGTTGTACTAGAAATATAATATATCCGCATTGCTGTACTAGAAATAATATATACCCTCACTGCTGTACTAGAAATAAAATATATCCCCACTGCTGTACTAGAAATAAAATACACCCTAACTGCTGTACTAGAAATAAAATATACCCTCACTGCTGTACGGGAAATAAAATATATCCCCACTGCTGTACTAGAAAGAAAATATATCGACAATGCTGTACTAGAAAAAAAATATATCCCCACTGCTGTACAAGAAATAAAATATATCCTCACTGTTGTACTAGAAATTAAATATATCCTCACTGATGTACTGGAAATAAAATATACCCTCACTGCTGTACCAGAAATAAAATATATCGCCACCGCGGTACTACAAATAAAATATACCCTCACTGCTGTACTAGAAATAAAATATATCCGCACAGCTATACTCAAAATAATATATACCCTCACTGTTGTACTAGAAATAAAACATATCCCCACTGCTGTACAAGAATTAAAATGCATCCTCACAGCTGTACTAGAATTAAAATATATCCCTACCGCTGTAGTAGAAATAAAATATATCGACAATGCTGTACTATAAATAAAATATATCCCCACTGCTGTACTAGAAATAAAATGCATCCTTACAGCTATACTAGAAAAAATATGTCCCGACTGCTGCACAAGAAATAAAATATATCCTCACTGTTGTACTAGAAATAAAACATATCCCCACTGCTGTACAAGAAATAAAATGCATCCTTACAGCTGTACTAGAAATAAAATATATCCCCACCGCTGTACTACAAATAAAATATACCCTCACTGTTGTACTAGAAATAAAACATATGCCCAATGCTGTACTAGAAATAAAATATATCCCCACTGCTGTACAAGAAATAAAATATATCCCCACTGTTGTACTAGAAATGAAATATATCCGCATTGCTGTACTAGAAATAATATATACCCTCACTGCTGTACTAGAAATAAAATACATTCCCACGGCTGTACTAGAAATATAATACACCCTAACTGCTGTACTAGAAATAAAATATACCCTCACTGCTGTACGGGAAATAAAATATATCCACACTGCTGTACTACAAATAAAATATATCCCCACTGCTGTACTAGAAATCAAATATATCCTCACTGCTGTACTAGAAATCAAATATATTCCCACCGCTGTACTAGAAATAAAATATACTCTAACTGTTGTACTTGAAATGAAACATATCCCCACTGCTCAACTAGAAATAAAACATATCCCCACTGCTGTACTAGAAATAAAATATATCCCCACCGCTGTACTACAAATAAAATATACCCCCCTCACTGTTGTACTAGAAATAGAACATATCCCCACTGCTGTACTAGAAATAAAATGCATCCTTACAGCTGTACTAGAATTAAAATATATCCCCACCGCTGTTCTAGAAATAAAATATATCGAAAATGCTGTACTAGAAATAAAATATATCCTCACTGCTGTACTACAAATAGAATTTATCCCCACTGCTGTACTAGAAATAAAATATATTCCCACCGCAGTACTACAAATAAAATATACCCTCACTGTTGTACTAGAAATAAAACATATCCGCACTGCTGTACTGGAAATAAAATATATCCTCACTGCTGTACCAGAAATAAAATATACCCTAACTGCTGCACTAGAAATAAAATATATCCTCATTGCTGTACCAGAAATAAAATATATCCCCACTGCTGTACTAGAAATAAAACATATCCTCACTGTTGTACTAGAAATAAAATATATTCTCACTGCTGTACTAGAAATAAAATATATCCCCAATGCTATACTTGAAACAAAACATATCCTCACTGCTGTACAAGAAACAAAATATATCCTCAATGTTGCAGTAGAAATAAGATAAATCCCCACTGATGCACTGGAAATAAAATACACCCTAACTGCTGTACTAGAAATAAAATATACCCTCACTGCTGTACGGGAAAGAAAATATATCCCCACTGCTGTACTAGAAATAAAATATATCGACAATGCTGTACTAGAAATAAAATATATCCTCACTGCTGTACTAGAAATAAAATATATCCCTACTGCTGTACAAGAAATGGAATTTATCCACACTGCTGTACTAGAAATAAAATAAATCCCCACCGCTGTACTACAAATAAAATATACCCTCACTTTTGTACTAGAAATAAAACATATCCCCACTGCTGTACTAGAAATAAAATATATCCCCACTGCTGTACTAGAAATAAAATATATCACCACCGCTGTACTACAAATAAAATATACCCTCACTGTTGTACTAGAAATAAAACATATCCCCACTGCTGTAGCAGAAATAAAACATATCCCCACTGCTGTACTAGAAATAAAATATATCCTCACTGTTGTACTGGAAATAAAATATATCCTCATTGCTGTACCAGAAATAAAATATATCGCCACTGCAGTGCTAGAAATAAAATATATCCTCACTGTTGTACTAGAAATAAAATATATATTCACTGCTGTACTAGAAATAAAATATACACTTACTGCTATACTAGAAATAAAATATATCATCATTGCTGTACCAGAGATAAAATATATCCCCACTGCTGTACTAGAAATAAAATATATCCCCACTGTTGTACTAGAAATAAAATATATCCCCACTGTTGTACCAGAGATAAAATATATCCCCACTGCTGCACTAGACATAAAATATACCCCACCGCTGTACTAGAAATAAAATATATCCCCACTGCTGTACTCGAAATAAAATATAACCTAACTGTTGTACTAGAAATAAAACATAGCCCCACTGCTGTACTAGAAATAAAATATATCCTCACTATTGTACTAGAAATAAAATATATCCTCACTGCGGTACTAGAAATAAAATATATCCTCACTGTTGTACTGGAAATAAAATACATCCTCGCTGCTGTACTAGAAAAAAAATATACCCTCACTGCTGTACGGGAAATAAAATGTATCCCCACTGCTGTTCTAGAAATAAAATATATCGACAATGCTGTACTAGAAATAAAATATATCCCCACTGCTGTACTAGAAATAAAAAATATCCCTACTGCTGTACAAGAAATAGAATTAATCCCCGCTGCTGTACCAGAAATAAAATATATCGCCACCGCTGTACTACAAATAAAATATACCCTCACTGTTGTACTAGAAATAAAACATATCCTCACTGCTGTACTAGAAATAAAATATATCCCCACTGCTGTACTAGAAATAAAATATATCCCCACTGCTGTACTAGAAATAAAATCCATCCTTACAGCTGTACTAGAAAAAATATGTCCCCACTGCTGTACACGAAATAAAATATATTCTCACTGCTGTACTAGAAATAAAATATACCCTCACTGTTGTACTAGAAATAAAACATATCCCCACTGCTGTACTAGAAATAAAAATAACCTCATTGCTGTACTTGCAATAAAATATATCCCCACTGCTGTACTAGAAATATAATATATCCTCATTTCTGTACTAGAAATAATATATACCCTCACTGCTGTACTAGAAATAAAATATATCCCCACTGCTGTACTAGAAATAAAATACACCCTAACTGCTGTACAAGAAATAAAATATACCTTCACTGCTGTATAGGAAATAAAATATATCCCCACTGCTGTACAAGAAATAAAATATATCGACAATGCTGTACTAGAAATAAAATATATCCTCATTGCTGTACCAGAAATCAAATATATCCTCACTGCTATACTAGAAATAAAATATATCCCTACTGCTGTACAAGAAATAGAATTTATCCCCACTGCTATACTAGAAATAAAATATGCCCTCACTTTTGTACTAGAAATAAAACATATTCCCACTGCTGTACTAGAAATAAAATATATCCCCACTGCTGTACTAGAAATAAAATATATCCCCACCGCTGTACTACAAATAAAATATACCCTCACTGTTGTACTGGAAATAGAACATATCCACACTGCTGTACTAGAAATAAAATGCATCCTTAAAGCTGTACTAGAAATAAAACATATCCCCACCGCTGTACTACAAATAAAATATACCCTCACTGTTGTACAAGAAATAAAACATATCCCCACTGCTGTACTAGAAATAAAATATATCCCCATCCCTGTACTCAAAATAATATATACCCTCACTGTTGTACTAGAAATAAAACATAGCCCCACTGCTGTACTGGAAATAAAATATATCCTCACTGTTGTACTAGAAATAAAATATATGCTCACTGCTGTACTAGAAATAAAATATATCCTCATTGCTGTACCAGAAATAAAATATATCCCCACTGCTGTACCGGAAATAAAATATATCCCCACTGCTGTACTAGAAATAAAATATATATTCACTGCTGTACTAGAAATAAAATATACCCTTACTGCAGTACTAGAAATAAAATATATCCTCATTGCTGTACCAGAAATAAAATATGTCCCTACTGCTGTACTAGAAACAAAACATATCCCCACTGCTGTACTAGAAATAAAATATACCCTCACTGTTGTACTAGAAATAAAACATATCCCCACTGCTGTACTAGAAATAAAATGCATCCTTACAGCTGTACTAGAATTAAAATATATCCCCACCGCTGCACTAGAAATAAAATATAACCCCACTGCTGTACGAGAAATAAAATGCATCCTTACAGCTGTACTAGAAAAAATACATCCCCACAGGTGTAGAAGAAATAAAATATATCCCCACTGCTGTACTTGAAATAAAATATATCCTAACTGTTGTACTAGAAATAATATATACCCTCACTGCTGTACTACAAATAAAATACAACCCACTGCTGTACTAGAAATAAAATATACCCTCACTGCTGTACGGGAAATAAAATATATCTCCACTGCTGTACTAGAAATAAAATATATCGACAATGCTGTACTAGAAATCAAATATATCCTCACTGCTGTACTAGAAACAAAATATATCCCTACTGCTGTACAAGAAATAGAATTTATCCCCACTGCCGTACTAGAAATAAAATATATCCCCACCGCTGTACTACAAATAAAATATACCCGAACTGTTGTACTAGAAATAAAACATATCCCCACTGCTGTACTAGAAATAAAATATATCCCCACTGCTGTACTAGAAATAAAATATATCCTCACTGCTGCACTAGAAATAAAATATACCCTTACTGCTGTACTAGAAATAAAATATATATCCTCATTGCTGTACCAGAAATAAAATTTATCCCCACTGCAGTACTAGAAAGAAAATATATCCCCAAGGCTGTACTAGAAATAATATATATTCCCACCGCTGTACTCGAAATAATATATACCCTCACTGATGTAGTAGAAATAAAATGCATCCTTACAGCTGTTCTACAAATAAAATATACCCTCACTGTTGTACTAGAAATAAAACATATCCCCACTGCTGAACTAGAAAAAAAAATATCCCTACTGCTGTACTAGAAATAAAATATAGCCCCACCGCTTTACTAGAAATGAAATATATCCCCACTGTTGTACTAGAAATAAAACATATCCCTACTGCTGTACTAGAAATAAAATATACCCTCACTGTTGTACTAGAAATAAAACATATCCCTACTGCTGTACTAGAAATAAAATATATCCTCACTGCTGTACCAGCAATAAAACATATCCTCACTGCTGTAGTAGAAATATAATATATCCGCATTGCTGTACTAGAAATAATATATACCCTCACTGCTGTACTAGAAATAAAATATATCCTCACTGCTGTACGAGAAATAAAATATATTCCCACCGCTGTACTACAAATAAAATATACCCTCACTGTTGTACTAGAAATAAAACATATCCCCACTGCTGTACTAGAAATAAAATGTATCCTTACAGCTGTACTAGAAATAAAATATATCCCCACTGCTGTACTAGAAATCAAATATATCTTCACTGCTGTACTAGAAATAAAATATATCCCTACTGCTGTACATGAAATAGAATTTATCCCCACTGCTGTAATAGAAATAAAATATGTTCCCACCACTGTACTACAAATAAAATATACCCTCATTGTCGTACTAGAAATAAAACATATCCCCACTGCTGTACGAGAAATAAAATATATCCCCACGGCTGTACGAGAAATAAAATATATCCCCACCGCTGCACAAGAAATAATATATACCCACACTGTTGTACTAGAAATAAAACATATCCTCCCTGCTGTACAAGAAATTAAATGCATCCTTACAGCTGTACTAGAATTAAAATATATCCCCACTGCTGCACTAGACATAAAATATATCCTCACTGCTGTACTAGAAATAAAATATAACCTCGCTGTTGTACTAGAAATAAAATATATCCCCACTGCTGTACTAGAAATAAAATATATCCTCACTGTTGTACTAGAAATAAAATATATCCTCACTGCTGTACTAGAAATAAAACATACCCTTACTGCTGTACTAGAAATAAAATATATCCTCACTGTTGTACTAGAAATACAATATATCCTCACTGCTGTACCAGAAATAAAATATACCCTTACTGCTGTACTAGAAATAAAATATATCTTCATTGCTATACCAGAAATAAAATATATCCCCACTGCTGCACTAGACACAAAACATATACTCACTGCTGTACAAGAAATAAAATATATCCTCAATGTTGCACTAGAAATAAGATACATCCCCTCTGTTGTACTAGAAATAAAACATATCCCCACTGCTGTACAAGAAATAAAATGCATCCTTACAGCTGTACTAGAAATAAAGTATATCCCCACCGCTGTACTACAAATAAAATATACCCTCACTGTTGTACTAGAAATAAAACATATCCACACTGCTGTACGAGAAATAAAATATATCCTCACTGTTGTACTAGAAATAAAATATATCCTCACTGCTGCACGAGAAATAAAATATATCCTCACTGTTGTACTAGAAATAAAACATATCCACACTGCTGTACGAGAAATAAAATATATCCTCACTGTTGTACTAGAAATAAAACATATCCACACTGCTGTACGAGAAATAAAATATATCCTTACTGCTGTACCAGAAATAAAATATATCCCCACTGCTGTACTAGAAAAAAAATATAACCCCAGTGCTGTACTAGAAATAAAATATAACCCCACTGTTGTACTAGAAATAAATTATATCCACACCGCTGTACAAGAAATAATATATACCCACACTGTTGTACTAGAAATAAAACATATCTTCACTGCTGTACAAGAAATAAAATGCATCCTTACAGCTGTACTAGAATTAAAATATATCCCCACTGCTGCACTAGACATAAAATATATCCCCACCGCTGTACTAGAAATAAAATATAACCTCACTGTTGTACTAGAAATAAAACATATCCCCACTGCTGTACTAGAAATAAAATATATCCTCACTGTTGTACTAGAAATAAAATATATCCTCACTGCTGCACTAGAAATAAAATATATCTCCACCGCTGTACTAGAAATAAAATATAACCTCACTGTTGTACTAGAAATAAAATATATCCCCACTGCTGTACTAGAAATAAAATGCGTCCTAACAGCTGTACTAGAAAAAATATATCCCCACTGCTGTATAAGAAATAAAATATATGCCCACTGCTGTACTTGAAATAAAATATATCCCCACTGCTGTACTAGAAATAAAATGCATCCTAACAGCTGTACTAGAAAAAATATATCCCCACTTCTGTATAAGAAATAAAATATATGCCCACTGCTGTACTAGAAATAAAATATATCCGCATTGCTGTACCAGAAATAAAATATATCCTCAATGTTGCACTAGAAATAAGATATATCCCCACTGATGTACTGATAATAAAATACACCCTAACTGCTGTACTAGAAATAAAATATATCCACAATGCTGTACTAGAAATAAAATATATCCCCACCATTGTACTGGAAATAAAATATATCCGTACTGCTGTACTAGAAATAAAATATATCCCCACGCAGTACTAGAAATAAAATTAATCCTCATTGCTGTACTAGAAATAAAATATTTCCTCAATGTTGCACTAGAAATAAGATATATCCCCACTGATATACTGGAAATAAAATACACCCTAACAGCTGTACTAGAAATAAAATGTATCCACAATGCTGTACAAGGAATAAAATATATCCCCACCATTGTACTGGAAATAAAATATATCCGTACTGCTCTACTAGAAATAAAATATATCCCCACTGCTGTACTAGAAATAAAATATATCCCCGCCGCTGTACTTGAAATAAAATACATCCCCACTGCTGTACTAGAAATAAAATATATCCTCAATGTTGCACTTGAAATAAGATATATCCCCACTGATGTACTGGAAATAAAATACACCCTAACTGCTGTACTAGAAATAAAATATATCCACAATGCTGTACTAGAAATAAAATATATCGACAATGCTGTACTAGAAATAAAATATATCCCCACTGCTGTACAAGAAATCAAATATATCCTCACTGCTGTACTAGAAATAAAATATATCCCCACCGCTGTACTAGAAATAAAATATATTGACAATGCTGTACTAGAAATAAAATATATCTCCACCGCTGTACTAAAAATAAAATATAACCTCACTGTTGTACTAGAAATAAAATATATGCCCACTGCTGTACTGGAAATAAAATGCATCCTTACTGCTGTACTAGAAAAAATATATCCCCACTGCTGTATAAGAAATAAAATATATCCCCACTGCTGTACTTGAAATAAAATACATCCCTACCGCTGTACTACAAATAAAATATACCCTCACTGCTGAACTAAAATAAAAATATCCCCACTGCTGCTCTAGAAATAAAATATATCCCCACTGCTGTACTCGAAATAAAATATATCCCCACCGCTGTACTACAAATAAAATATACCCTCACTGTTGTACTAGAAATAAAACATATCCCCACTGCTGTACTAGAAATAAAATATATCCCCACTGCTGTACTAGAAATAAAATATATCCCAACCGCTGTACTCGAAATAATATATACCCTCACTGTTGTACTAGAAATAAAACATATCCCCACTGCTGTACAAGAAATAAAATGCATCCTTACAGCTGTACAAGAATTAAAATATATCCCCACCGCTGTAGTAGAAATAAAATATATCGACAATGCTGTACTAGAAATAAAATATATCCTCACTGCTGTACTAGAAATAAAATATATCCCTACTGCTGTACAAGAAATAGAATTTATCTCCACTGCTGTACATGAAATAAAATGCATCCTTACAGCTGTACTAGAATTAAAATATATCCCCACAGCTGCACTAGACATAAAATATATCCCCACCGCTGTACTAGAAATAAGATATAACCTCACTGCTGTACTAGAAATAAAACATATCCCCACTGCTGTACTAGAAATAAAATATATCCTCACTGTTGTACTAGAAATAAAATATATCCTCACTGCTGTACTAGAAATAAAATATACCCTTATTGCTGTACTAGAAATAAAATATATCCACATTGCTGTACCAATAATAAAATATATCCCCACTGCTGTACGAGAAATAAAATATATCCTCACTGCTGTACTAGAAATAAAATATATCCTCAATGTTGCACTAGAAAAAAGATATATTCCCACTGATGTACAGGAAATAAAATACACCCTAACTGCTGTACTAGAAATAAAATATACTCACACTGCTGTACTAGAATGAAATATATCGCCACTGGTGTACTAGAAATAAAATATATCCCCACCATTGTACTGGAAATAAAATATATCCGTACTGCTGTGCTTGAAAAAAATTATATCCCCACTGCTGTACTAGAAATAAAATATACCCTCACTGTTGTACTAGAAATAAAACATATCCTCACTGCTGTACTAGAAATAAAATATATCCCTACTGCTGTACAAGAAATGGAATTTATCCCCACTGCTGTACTAGAAATAAAATAAATCCCCACCGCTGTACTACAAATAAAATATACCCTCACTTTTGTACTAGAAATAAAACATATCCCCACTGCTGTACTAGAAATAAAATATATCCCCACTGCTGTACTAGAAATAAAATATATCACCACCGCTGTACTACAAATAAAATATACCCTCACTGTTGTACTAGAAATAAAACATATCCCCACTGCTGTAGCAGAAATAAAACATATCCCCACTGCTGTACTAGAAATAAAATATATCCTCACTGTTGTACTGGAAATAAAATATATCCTCATTGCTGTACCAGAAATAAAATATATCGCCACTGCAGTGCTAGAAATAAAATATATCCTCACTGTTGTACTAGAAATAAAATATATATTCACTGCTGTACTAGAAATAAAATATACACTTACTGCTATACTAGAAATAAAATATATCATCATTGCTGTACCAGAGATAAAATATATCCCCACTGCTGTACTAGAAATAAAATATATCCCCACTGTTGTACTAGAAATAAAATATATCCCCACTGTTGTACCAGAGATAAAATATATCCCCACTGCTGCACTAGACATAAAATATATCCCCACCGCTGTACTAGAAATAAAATATATCCCCACTGCTGTACTCGAAATAAAATATAACCTAACTGTTGTACTAGAAATAAAACATAGCCCCACTGCTGTACTAGAAATAAAATATATCCTCACTATTGTACTAGAAATAAAATATATCCTCACTGCGGTACTAGAAATAAAATATATCCTCACTGTTGTACTGGAAATAAAATACATCCTCGCTGCTGTACTAGAAAAAAAATATACCCTCACTGCTGTACGGGAAATAAAATGTATCCCCACTGCTGTTCTAGAAATAAAATATATCGACAATGCTGTACTAGAAATAAAATATATCCCCACTGCTGTACTAGAAATAAAAAATATCCCTACTGCTGTACAAGAAATAGAATTAATCCCCGCTGCTGTACCAGAAATAAAATATATCGCCACCGCTGTACTACAAATAAAATATACCCTCACTGTTGTACTAGAAATAAAACATATCCTCACTGCTGTACTAGAAATAAAATATATCCCCACTGCTGTACTAGAAATAAAATATATCCCCACTGCTGTACTAGAAATAAAATCCATCCTTACAGCTGTACTAGAAAAAATATGTCCCCACTGCTGTACACGAAATAAAATATATTCTCACTGCTGTACTAGAAATAAAATATACCCTCACTGTTGTACTAGAAATAAAACATATCCCCACTGCTGTACTAGAAATAAAAATAACCTCATTGCTGTACTTGCAATAAAATATATCCCCACTGCTGTACTAGAAATATAATATATCCTCATTTCTGTACTAGAAATAATATATACCCTCACTGCTGTACTAGAAATAAAATATATCCCCACTGCTGTACTAGAAATAAAATACACCCTAACTGCTGTACAAGAAATAAAATATACCTTC
Source organism: Isurus oxyrinchus (assembly GCA_026770705.1). NCBI lineage: Eukaryota > Metazoa > Chordata > Chondrichthyes > Lamniformes > Lamnidae > Isurus > Isurus oxyrinchus. The sequence goes on from JANJGN010002053.1 coordinate 39,291, forward strand.
ACTGCTGTATAGGAAATAAAATATATCCCCACTGCTGTACAAGAAATAAAATATATCGACAATGCTGTACTAGAAATAAAATATATCCTCATTGCTGTACCAGAAATCAAATATATCCTCACTGCTATACTAGAAATAAAATATATCCCTACTGCTGTACAAGAAATAGAATTTATCCCCACTGCTATACTAGAAATAAAATATGCCCTCACTTTTGTACTAGAAATAAAACATATTCCCACTGCTGTACTAGAAATAAAATATATCCCCACTGCTGTACTAGAAATAAAATATATCCCCACCGCTGTACTACAAATAAAATATACCCTCACTGTTGTACTGGAAATAGAACATATCCACACTGCTGTACTAGAAATAAAATGCATCCTTAAAGCTGTACTAGAAATAAAACATATCCCCACCGCTGTACTACAAATAAAATATACCCTCACTGTTGTACAAGAAATAAAACATATCCCCACTGCTGTACTAGAAATAAAATATATCCCCATCCCTGTACTCAAAATAATATATACCCTCACTGTTGTACTAGAAATAAAACATAGCCCCACTGCTGTACTGGAAATAAAATATATCCTCACTGTTGTACTAGAAATAAAATATATGCTCACTGCTGTACTAGAAATAAAATATATCCTCATTGCTGTACCAGAAATAAAATATATCCCCACTGCTGTACCGGAAATAAAATATATCCCCACTGCTGTACTAGAAATAAAATATATATTCACTGCTGTACTAGAAATAAAATATACCCTTACTGCAGTACTAGAAATAAAATATATCCTCATTGCTGTACTAGAAATAAAATGCATCCTTACAGCTGTACTAGAATTAAAATATATCCCCACCGCTGCACTAGAAATAAAATATAACCCCACTGCTGTACGAGAAATAAAATGCATCCTTACAGCTGTACTAGAAAAAATACATCCCCACAGGTGTAGAAGAAATAAAATATATCCCCACTGCTGTACTTGAAATAAAATATATCCTAACTGTTGTACTAGAAATAATATATACCCTCACTGCTGTACTACAAATAAAATACAACCCACTGCTGTACTAGAAATAAAATATACCCTCACTGCTGTACGGGAAATAAAATATATCTCCACTGCTGTACTAGAAATAAAATATATCGACAATGCTGTACTAGAAATCAAATATATCCTCACTGCTGTACTAGAAACAAAATATATCCCTACTGCTGTACAAGAAATAGAATTTATCCCCACTGCCGTACTAGAAATAAAATATATCCCCACCGCTGTACTACAAATAAAATATACCCGAACTGTTGTACTAGAAATAAAACATATCCCCACTGCTGTACTAGAAATAAAATATATCCCCACTGCTGTACTAGAAATAAAATATATCCTCACTGCTGCACTAGAAATAAAATATACCCTTACTGCTGTACTAGAAATAAAATATATATCCTCATTGCTGTACCAGAAATAAAATTTATCCCCACTGCAGTACTAGAAATAAAATATATCCCCAAGGCTGTACTAGAAATAATATATATTCCCACCGCTGTACTCGAAATAATATATACCCTCACTGATGTAGTAGAAATAAAATGCATCCTTACAGCTGTTCTACAAATAAAATATACCCTCACTGTTGTACTAGAAATAAAACATATCCCCACTGCTGAACTAGAAAAAAAAATATCCCTACTGCTGTACTAGAAATAAAATATAGCCCCACCGCTTTACTAGAAATGAAATATATCCCCACTGTTGTACTAGAAATAAAACATATCCCTACTGCTGTACTAGAAATAAAATATACCCTCACTGTTGTACTAGAAATAAAACATATCCCTACTGCTGTACTAGAAATAAAATATATCCTCACTGCTGTACCAGCAATAAAACATATCCTCACTGCTGTAGTAGAAATATAATATATCCGCATTGCTGTACTAGAAATAATATATACCCTCACTGCTGTACTAGAAATAAAATATATCCTCACTGCTGTACGAGAAATAAAATATATTCCCACCGCTGTACTACAAATAAAATATACCCTCACTGTTGTACTAGAAATAAAACATATCCCCACTGCTGTACTAGAAATAAAATGTATCCTTACAGCTGTACTAGAAATAAAATATATCCCCACTGCTGTACTAGAAATCAAATATATCTTCACTGCTGTACTAGAAATAAAATATATCCCTACTGCTGTACATGAAATAGAATTTATCCCCACTGCTGTAATAGAAATAAAATATGTTCCCACCACTGTACTACAAATAAAATATACCCTCATTGTCGTACTAGAAATAAAACATATCCCCACTGCTGTACGAGAAATAAAATATATCCCCACGGCTGTACGAGAAATAAAATATATCCCCACCGCTGCACAAGAAATAATATATACCCACACTGTTGTACTAGAAATAAAACATATCCTCCCTGCTGTACAAGAAATTAAATGCATCCTTACAGCTGTACTAGAATTAAAATATATCCCCACTGCTGCACTAGACATAAAATATATCCTCACTGCTGTACTAGAAATAAAATATAACCTCGCTGTTGTACTAGAAATAAAATATATCCCCACTGCTGTACTAGAAATAAAATATATCCTCACTGTTGTACTAGAAATAAAATATATCCTCACTGCTGTACTAGAAATAAAACATACCCTTACTGCTGTACTAGAAATAAAATATATCCTCACTGTTGTACTAGAAATACAATATATCCTCACTGCTGTACCAGAAATAAAATATACCCTTACTGCTGTACTAGAAATAAAATATATCTTCATTGCTATACCAGAAATAAAATATATCCCCACTGCTGCACTAGACACAAAACATATACTCACTGCTGTACAAGAAATAAAATATATCCTCAATGTTGCACTAGAAATAAGATACATCCCCTCTGTTGTACTAGAAATAAAACATATCCCCACTGCTGTACAAGAAATAAAATGCATCCTTACAGCTGTACTAGAAATAAAGTATATCCCCACCGCTGTACTACAAATAAAATATACCCTCACTGTTGTACTAGAAATAAAACATATCCACACTGCTGTACGAGAAATAAAATATATCCTCACTGTTGTACTAGAAATAAAATATATCCTCACTGCTGCACGAGAAATAAAATATATCCTCACTGTTGTACTAGAAATAAAACATATCCACACTGCTGTACGAGAAATAAAATATATCCTCACTGTTGTACTAGAAATAAAACATATCCACACTGCTGTACGAGAAATAAAATATATTCTTACTGCTGTACCAGAAATAAAATATATCCCCACTGCTGTACTAGAAAAAAAATATAACCCCAGTGCTGTACTAGAAATAAAATATAACCCCACTGTTGTACTAGAAATAAATTATATCCACACCGCTGTACAAGAAATAATATATACCCACACTGTTGTACTAGAAATAAAACATATCTTCACTGCTGTACAAGAAATAAAATGCATCCTTACAGCTGTACTAGAATTAAAATATATCCCCACTGCTGCACTAGACATAAAATATATCCCCACCGCTGTACTAGAAATAAAATATAACCTCACTGTTGTACTAGAAATAAAACATATCCCCACTGCTGTACTAGAAATAAAATATATCCTCACTGTTGTACTAGAAATAAAATATATCCTCACTGCTGCACTAGAAATAAAATATATCTCCACCGCTGTACTAGAAATAAAATATAACCTCACTGTTGTACTAGAAATAAAATATATCCCCACTGCTGTACTAGAAATAAAATGCGTCCTAACAGCTGTACTAGAAAAAATATATCCCCACTGCTGTATAAGAAATAAAATATATGCCCACTGCTGTACTTGAAATAAAATATATCCCCACTGCTGTACTAGAAATAAAATGCATCCTAACAGCTGTACTAGAAAAAATATATCCCCACTTCTGTATAAGAAATAAAATATATGCCCACTGCTGTACTAGAAATAAAATATATCCGCATTGCTGTACCAGAAATAAAATATATCCTCAATGTTGCACTAGAAATAAGATATATCCCCACTGATGTACTGATAATAAAATACACCCTAACTGCTGTACTAGAAATAAAATATATCCACAATGCTGTACTAGAAATAAAATATATCCCCACCATTGTACTGGAAATAAAATATATCCGTACTGCTGTACTAGAAATAAAATATATCCCCACGCAGTACTAGAAATAAAATTAATCCTCATTGCTGTACTAGAAATAAAATATTTCCTCAATGTTGCACTAGAAATAAGATATATCCCCACTGATATACTGGAAATAAAATACACCCTAACAGCTGTACTAGAAATAAAATGTATCCACAATGCTGTACAAGGAATAAAATATATCCCCACCATTGTACTGGAAATAAAATATATCCGTACTGCTCTACTAGAAATAAAATATATCCCCACTGCTGTACTAGAAATAAAATATATCCCCGCCGCTGTACTTGAAATAAAATACATCCCCACTGCTGTACTAGAAATAAAATATATCCTCAATGTTGCACTTGAAATAAGATATATCCCCACTGATGTACTGGAAATAAAATACACCCTAACTGCTGTACTAGAAATAAAATATATCCACAATGCTGTACTAGAAATAAAATATATCGACAATGCTGTACTAGAAATAAAATATATCCCCACTGCTGTACTAGAAATCAAATATATCCTCACTGCTGTACTAGAAATAAAATATATCCCCACCGCTGTACTAGAAATAAAATATATTGACAATGCTGTACTAGAAATAAAATATATCTCCACCGCTGTACTAAAAATAAAATATAACCTCACTGTTGTACTAGAAATAAAATATATGCCCACTGCTGTACTGGAAATAAAATGCATCCTTACTGCTGTACTAGAAAAAATATATCCCCACTGCTGTATAAGAAATAAAATATATCCCCACTGCTGTACTTGAAATAAAATATATCCCTACCGCTGTACTACAAATAAAATATACCCTCACTGCTGAACTAAAATAAAAATATCCCCACTGCTGCTCTAGAAATAAAATATATCCCCACTGCTGTACTCGAAATAAAATATATCCCCACCGCTGTACTACAAATAAAATATACCCTCACTGTTGTACTAGAAATAAAACATATCCCCACTGCTGTACTAGAAATAAAATATATCCCCACTGCTGTACTAGAAATAAAATATATCCCAACCGCTGTACTCGAAATAATATATACCCTCACTGTTGTACTAGAAATAAAACATATCCCCACTGCTGTACAAGAAATAAAATGCATCCTTACAGCTGTACAAGAATTAAAATATATCCCCACCGCTGTAGTAGAAATAAAATATATCGACAATGCTGTACTAGAAATAAAATATATCCTCACTGCTGTACTAGAAATAAAATATATCCCTACTGCTGTACAAGAAATAGAATTTATCTCCACTGCTGTACATGAAATAAAATGCATCCTTACAGCTGTACTAGAATTAAAATATATCCCCACAGCTGCACTAGACATAAAATATATCCCCACCGCTGTACTAGAAATAAGATATAACCTCACTGCTGTACTAGAAATAAAACATATCCCCACTGCTGTACTAGAAATAAAATATATCCTCACTGTTGTACTAGAAATAAAATATATCCTCACTGCTGTACTAGAAATAAAATATACCCTTATTGCTGTACTAGAAATAAAATATATCCACATTGCTGTACCAATAATAAAATATATCCCCACTGCTGTACGAGAAATAAAATATATCCTCACTGCTGTACTAGAAATAAAATATATCCTCAATGTTGCACTAGAAAAAAGATATATCCCCACTGATGTACAGGAAATAAAATACACCCTAACTGCTGTACTAGAAATAAAATATACTCACACTGCTGTACTAGAATGAAATATATCGCCACTGGTGTACTAGAAATAAAATATATCCCCACCATTGTACTGGAAATAAAATATATCCGTACTGCTGTGCTTGAAAAAAATTATATCCCCACTGCTGTATAGAAATAAAAAATATCCTCACTGCTGTACTAGAAATAAAATATATCCACACTGCTGTACTAGAGATATAATATATCCGCATTGCTGTACTAGAAATAATATATACCGTCACTGCTGAACTTGAAATAAAATATATTTCCACTGCAGTACTAGAAATAAAATACACCCTAACTACTGTACTAGAAATAAAATATACCCTCCCTGCTGTACGGGACATAAAATATCTCCCCACTAAAGTACTAGAAATAAAATATATCGACAATGCTGTACGAGAAATAAAATATATCCCCACTGCTGTACTAGAAATCAAATATATCCTCACTGCTGTACTAGAAATAAAATATATCCCTACTGCTGTACAAGAAATAGAATTTATCCCCACTGCTGTACCAGAAATAACATATATCCCCACCGCTGTACTACAAATAAAATATACCCTCACTGTTGTACTAGAAATAAAACATATCCCCACTGCTGTACAAGAAATAAAATGCATCCTTACAGCTGTACTAGAATTAAAATGTATCCCCACCGCTGTAGTAGAAATAAAATATATCGACAATGCTGTACTAGAAATAAAATATATCCCCACTGCTGTACTAGAAATAAAATATATCCTCACTGCTGTATTAGAAATATAATATATCCGCATTGCTGTACTAGAAATAAAATATACCCTCACTGCTGTACTAGAAATAAAATATATCCTCACTGCTGTACTAAAAATAAAATATATCCCCACTGCTGTACTAGAAATAAAATATATCCCCACTGCTGTACTAGAAATAAAATATACCCTCACTGTTGTACTAGAAATAAAACATATCCAACTGCTGTACTAGAAATAACATGTACTCTCACTGTTTTACAAGAAATAAAAAATATCCCCAGTGTTGTACTATAAATAAAATGTATTCCCACTGCTGTATTAGAAATGAAATATATCCCCACTGCTGTACTAGAAATCAAATATATCCTCACTGCTGTATTAGACATGAAATGTATCCCCACTGTTTTTATTGAAATAAAATATATCCGCATTGCTGTACGAGAAATAAAATATATTCTCACTGCTGTACTAGAAATAAAATATATCCGCATTGCTGTACTAGAAATAAAATACACACTCACTGCTGTACTAGAAATAAAATATATCCCTACTGCTGTACTGGAACTAAAATATATCTGCATTGGTATACGGGAAATTAAATAAATCCACATTGATGTATTAGAAATAAAATATATCCTCACTGCTGTACTAGAAATAAAATATACCCTAACTGCTCAACTTGAAATAAAATATACCCTCACTGCTGTACTAGAAATAAAAAATAGCCGCACTGTTGTACTAGAAATAAAATATAACCTCACTGCTGTACTAGAAATAAAATATACCCTCACTGCTGAACTAGAAATAAAATATAGCCTCACAGCGGTACTAGAAATGAAATGTACCCTCACTGCTGTACTAGAAGTAAAATATAGCCTCACTGCTGTACAAGAAATAAAATATACCCTCACTGCTGTACTGGAAATAAATTATATACCCACTGCTGTAGTAGAAATAAAATATATCCCCACTGCTGTACTAGAAATACAATATATCCTCACTGCTATACTGGAAATAAAATATACCCTCACTGCTGTACTTGAAATAAAATATATCCGCATTGCTTTACTTGAAATAAAATATATCCTCACTGCTGTACTAGAAATATAATATATCCAAACTGTTGTACTAGAAATAAAATATACCCTCACTGCTGTACGAGAATTAAAATATATCTCCACGGCTGCACTAGAAATAAAATATATCCGCATTGCTGTCCTAGAAATAAAAAATATCCCCACTGTTGCTCTAGAAACAAAATATATCCTCACTACTGTACTAGAAATAAAATATACACTAACTGCTGTACTAGAAATAAAATGTATCCCCACTGCTGTAACAGAAATAAAATATATCCCCACTGCTGTACTAGTAATAAAATATTTCCACACTGCTGTACTAGAAAAAAAATATCCCCACTGCTGTACTGGAAATAAAATATATCCCCACTGCTGTACTACAAATAAAATATATCCGCATTGCTGTACTAGAAATAAAGTATATCCTCACTGCTGCACTAGAAACAAAATATATCCTCACTGCTGTACTAGAAATAAAATATACCCTCACTGCTGTTCTTGAAATAAAATATATCCCCACAGCTGTACTAGAAATAAAATATAGCCCCACCGCTGTACTAGAAATGAAATATATCCCCACTGTTGTACTAGAAATAAAACATATCCCTACTGCTGTACTAGAAATAAAATATACCCTCACTGTTGTACTAGAAATAAAACATATCCCTACTGCTGTACTAGAAATAAAATATATCCTCACTGCTGTACCAGCAATAAAACATATCCTCACTGCTGTAGTAGAAATATAATATATCCGCATTGCTGTACTAGAAATAATATATACCCTCACTGCTGTACTAGAAATAAAATATATCCTCACTGCTGTACGAGAAATAAAATATATTCCCACCGCTGTACTACAAATAAAATATACCCTCACTGTTGTACTAGAAATAAAACATATCCCCACTGCTGTACTAGAAATAAAATGTATCCTTACAGCTGTACTAGAAATAAAATATATCCCCACTGCTGTACTAGAAATCAAATATATCTTCACTGCTGTACTAGAAATAAAATATATCCCTACTGCTGTACATGAAATAGAATTTATCCCCACTGCTGTAATAGAAATAAAATATGTTCCCACCACTGTACTACAAATAAAATATACCCTCATTGTCGTACTAGAAATAAAACATATCCCCACTGCTGTACGAGAAATAAAATATATCCCCACGGCTGTACGAGAAATAAAATATATCCCCACCGCTGCACAAGAAATAATATATACCCACACTGTTGTACTAGAAATAAAACATATCCTCCCTGCTGTACAAGAAATTAAATGCATCCTTACAGCTGTACTAGAATTAAAATATATCCCCACTGCTGCACTAGACATAAAATATATCCTCACTGCTGTACTAGAAATAAAATATAACCTCGCTGTTGTACTAGAAATAAAATATATCCCCACTGCTGTACTAGAAATAAAATATATCCTCACTGTTGTACTAGAAATAAAATATATCCTCACTGCTGTACTAGAAATAAAACATACCCTTACTGCTGTACTAGAAATAAAATATATCCTCACTGTTGTACTAGAAATACAATATATCCTCACTGCTGTACCAGAAATAAAATATACCCTTACTGCTGTACTAGAAATAAAATATATCTTCATTGCTATACCAGAAATAAAATATATCCCCACTGCTGCACTAGACACAAAACATATACTCACTGCTGTACAAGAAATAAAATATATCCTCAATGTTGCACTAGAAATAAGATACATCCCCTCTGTTGTACTAGAAATAAAACATATCCCCACTGCTGTACAAGAAATAAAATGCATCCTTACAGCTGTACTAGAAATAAAGTATATCCCCACCGCTGTACTACAAATAAAATATACCCTCACTGTTGTACTAGAAATAAAACATATCCACACTGCTGTACGAGAAATAAAATATATCCTCACTGTTGTACTAGAAATAAAATATATCCTCACTGCTGCACGAGAAATAAAATATATCCTCACTGTTGTACTAGAAATAAAACATATCCACACTGCTGTACGAGAAATAAAATATATCCTCACTGTTGTACTAGAAATAAAACATATCCACACTGCTGTACGAGAAATAAAATATATCCTTACTGCTGTACCAGAAATAAAATATATCCCCACTGCTGTACTAGAAAAAAAATATAACCCCAGTGCTGTACTAGAAATAAAATATAACCCCACTGTTGTACTAGAAATAAATTATATCCACACCGCTGTACAAGAAATAATATATACCCACACTGTTGTACTAGAAATAAAACATATCTTCACTGCTGTACAAGAAATAAAATGCATCCTTACAGCTGTACTAGAATTAAAATATATCCCCACTGCTGCACTAGACATAAAATATATCCCCACCGCTGTACTAGAAATAAAATATAACCTCACTGTTGTACTAGAAATAAAACATATCCCCACTGCTGTACTAGAAATAAAATATATCCTCACTGTTGTACTAGAAATAAAATATATCCTCACTGCTGCACTAGAAATAAAATATATCTCCACCGCTGTACTAGAAATAAAATATAACCTCACTGTTGTACTAGAAATAAAATATATCCCCACTGCTGTACTAGAAATAAAATGCGTCCTAACAGCTGTACTAGAAAAAATATATCCCCATTGCTGTATAAGAAATAAAATATATGCCCACTGCTGTACTTGAAATAAAATATATCCCCACTGCTGTACTAGAAATAAAATGCATCCTAACAGCTGTACTAGAAAAAATATATCCCCACTTCTGTATAAGAAATAAAATATATGCCCACTGCTGTACTAGAAATAAAATATATCCGCATTGCTGTACCAGAAATAAAATATATCCTCAATGTTGCACTAGAAATAAGATATATCCCCACTGATGTACTGATAATAAAATACACCCTAACTGCTGTACTAGAAATAAAATATATCCACAATGCTGTACTAGAAATAAAATATATCCCCACCATTGTACTGGAAATAAAATATATCCGTACTGCTGTACTAGAAATAAAATATATCCCCACGCAGTACTAGAAATAAAATTAATCCTCATTGCTGTACTAGAAATAAAATATTTCCTCAATGTTGCACTAGAAATAAGATATATCCCCACTGATATACTGGAAATAAAATACACCCTAACAGCTGTACTAGAAATAAAATGTATCCACAATGCTGTACAAGGAATAAAATATATCCCCACCATTGTACTGGAAATAAAATATATCCGTATTGCTCTACTAGAAATAAAATATATCCCCACTGCTGTACTTGAAATAAAATACATCCCCACTGCTGTACTAGAAATAAAATATATCCTCAATGTTGCACTTGAAATAAGATATATCCCCACTGATGTACTGGAAATAAAATACACCCTAACTGCTGTACTAGAAATAAAATATATCCACAATGCTGTACTAGAAATAAAATATATCGACAATGCTGTACTAGAAATAAAATATATCCCCACTGCTGTACTAGAAATCAAATATATCCTCACTGCTGTACTAGAAATAAAATATATCCCTACTGCTGTACTAGAAATAAAATATATTGACAATGCTGTACTAGAAATAAAATATATCTCCACCGCTGTACTAAAAATAAAATATAACCTCACTGTTGTACTAGAAATAAAATATATGCCCACTGCTGTACTGGAAATAAAATGCATCCTTACAGCTGTACTAGAAAAAATATATCCCCACTGCTGTATAAGAAATAAAATATATCCCCACTGCTGTACTTGAAATAAAATATATCCCTACCGCTGTACTACAAATAAAATATACCCTCACTGCTGAACTAAAATAAAAATATCCCCACTGCTGCTCTAGAAATAAAATATATCCCCACTGCTGTACTAGAAATAAAATATATCCCCACCGCTGTACTACAAATAAAATATACCCTCACTGTTGGACTAGAAATAAAACATATCCCCACTGCTGTACTAGAAATAAAATATATCCCCACTGCTGTACTAGAAATAAAATATATCCCAACCGCTGTACTCGAAATAATATATACCCTCACTGTTGTACTAGAAATAAAACATATCCCCACTGCTGTACAAGAAATAAAATGCATCCTTACAGCTGTACAAGAATTAAAATATATCCCCACCGCTGTAGTAGAAATAAAATATATCGACAATGCTGTACTAGAAATAAAATATATCCTCACTGCTGTACTAGAAATAAAATATATCCTCACTGCTGTACTAGAAATAGAATTTATCTCCACTGCTGTACATGAAATAAAATGCATCCTTACAGCTGTACTAGAATTAAAATATATCCCCACAGCTGCACTAGACATAAAATATATCCCCACCGCTGTACTAGAAATAAGATATAACCTCACTGCTGTACTAGAAATAAAACATATCCCCACTGCTGTACTAGAAATAAAATATATCCTCACTGTTGTACTAGAAATAAAATATATCCTCACTGCTGTACTAGAAATAAAATATATCCACATTGCTGTACCAATAATAAAATATATCCCCACTGCTGTACGAGAAATAAAATATATCCTCACTGCTGTACTAGAAATAAAATATATCCTCAATGTTGCACTAGAAAAAAGATATATCCCCAAGGATGTACAGGAAATAAAATACACCCTAACTGCTGTACTAGAAATAAAATATACTCACACTGCTGTACTAGAATGAAATATATCGCCACTGGTGTACTAGAAATAAAATATATCCCCACCATTGTACTGGAAATAAAATATATCCGTACTGCTGTGCTTGAAAAAAATTATATCCCCACTGCTGTACTAGAAATAAAAAATATCCTCACTGCTGTACTAGAAATAAAATATATCCACACTGCTGTACTAGAGATATAATATATCCGCATTGCTGTACTAGAAATAATATATACCCTCACTGCTGTACTTGAAATAAAATATATTTCCACTGCAGTACTAGAAATAAAATACACCCTAACTGCTGTACTAGAAATAAAATATACCCTCCCTGCTGTACGGGACATAAAATATATCCCCACTAAAGTACTAGAAATAAAATATATCGACAATGCTGTACGAGAAATAAAATATATCCCCACTGCTGTACTAGAAATCAAATATACCCTCACTGCTGTACTAGAAATAAAATATATCCCTACTGCTGTACAAGAAATAGAATTTATCCCCACTGCTGTACCAGAAATAACATATATCCCCACTGCTGTACTACAAATAAAATATACCCTCACTGTTGTACTAGAAATAAAACATATCCCCACTGCTGTACAAGAAATAAAATGCATCCTTACAGCTGTACTAGAATTAAAATGTATCCCCACCGCTGTAGTAGAAATAAAATATATCGACAATGCTGTACTAGAAATAAAATATATCCCCACTGCTGTACTAGAAATAAAATATATCCTCACTGCGGTATTAGAAATATAATATATCCGCATTGCTGTACTAGAAATAAAATATACCCTCACTGCTGTACTAGAAATAAAATATATCCCCACTGCTGAAGTAGAAATAAAATATATCCTCACTGCTGTACTAAAAATAAAATATATCCCCACTGCTGTACTAGAAATAAAATATATCCCCACTGCTGTACTAGAAATAAAATATACCCTCACTGTTGTACTAGAAATAAAACATATCCAACTGCTGTACTAGAAATAACATGTACTCTCACTGTTTTACAAGAAATAAAAAATATCCCCAGAGTTGTACTATAAATAAAATGTATTCCCACTGCTGTATTAGAAATGAAATATATCCCCACTGCTGTACTAGAAATCAAATATATCCTCACTGCTGTATTAGACATGAAATGTATCCCCACTGTTTTTATTGAAATAAAATATATCCGCATTGCTGTACGAGAAATAAAATATATCCTCACTGCTGTACTAGAAATAAAATATATCCGCATTGCTGTACTAGAAATAAAATACACACTCACTGCTGTACTAGAAATAAAATATATCCCTACTGCTGTACTGGAACTAAAATATATCTGCATTGGTATACGGGAAATTAAATAAATCCACATTGATGTATTAGAAATAAAATATATCCTCACTGCTGTACTAGAAATAAAATATACCCTAACTGCTCAACTTGAAATAAAATATACCCTCACTGCTGTACTAGAAATAAAAAATAGCCGCACTGTTGTACTAGAAATAAAATATAACCTCACTGTTGTACTAGAAATAAAATATACCCTCACTGCTGAACTAGAAATAAAATATAGCCTCACAGCGGTACTAGAAATGAAATGTACCCTCACTGCTGTACTAGAAGTAAAATATAGCCTCACTGCTGTACAAGAAATAAAATATACCCTCACTGCTGTACTGGAAATAAATTATATACCCACTGCTGTAGTAGAAATAAAATATATCCCCACTGCTGTACTAGAAATACAATATATCCTCACTGCTATACTGGAAATAAAATATACCCTCACTGCTGTACTTGAAATAAAATATATCCACATTGCTTTACTTGAAATAAAATATATCCTCACTGCTGTACTAGAAATATAATATATCCAAACTGTTGTACTAGAAATAAAATATACCCTCACTGCTGAACGAGAATTAAAATATATCTCCACGGCTGCACTAGAAATAAAATATATCCGCATTGCTGTCCTAGAAATAAAAAATATCCCCACTGTTGCTCTAGAAACAAAATATATCCTCACTACTGTACTAGAAATAAAATATACACTAACTGCTGTACTAGAAATAAAATGTATCCCCACTGCTGTAACAGAAATAAAATATATCCCCACTGCTGTACAAGAAATAAAATATTCCCTTACTGCTGTACTAGTAATAAAATATTTCCACACTGCTGTACTAGAAAAAAAATATCCCCACTGCCGTACTGGAAATAAAATATATCCCCACTGCTGTACTACAAATAAAATATATCCGCATTGCTGTACTAGAAATAAAGTATATCCTCACTGCTGCACTAGAAACAAAATATATCCTCACTGCTGTACTAGAAATAAAATATACCCTCACTGCTGTTCTTGAAATAAAATATATCCCCACAGCTGTACTAGAAATAAAATATTTCCGCATTGTTGTACTTGAAATAAAATATATACCCACTGCTGCGCTAGCAATAAAATATATCTTCACTGCTGTACTAGAAAGAAAATATTTCCAAACTGTAGTACTAGAAATAAAATATATCCCCACTGCTGTACCAGAAATAAAATATTTCCGCATTGTTATACTAGAAATAAAATATATCCCCACTGCTGTACTAGAAATAAAATATACCCTTACTGCTGTACTAGAAATAAAATATACCCCTACTGCTGTACTAGAAATAAGATATATCCTCATTGCAGTACCAGAAATAAAATATTTCCGCATTGTTATACTAGAAATAAAATATATCTCCACTGCTGTACTAGAAATAAAATATATCCGCATTGCTGTACTAGAAATAAATTATACTTTTAATGCTGTAATAGAAATAAAATATTTCTTGTTGAACAAGAAATAAAACATACCCTCACTGCTGTACTACAAATAAAATATATCCCCACTACTGTACCAGAAATAAAATATACCCTCACTGCTATACTAGAAATGAAATATATCCCCTGTGCTGTACAAGAAATTAATTAAATACTCACTGCTGTACTAGAAATCAATTAAATCCTCACTGCTGTACTAGAAATAAAATATACCCTCACTGCTGCACTAGAAATAAAATATATCCTCACTGCTGTACTAGAAAGGAAATATACCCCACTGCTGTACTAGAAATGAAATATATCCCCACTGCTGTACTAGAAATAAAATATATCCTCACTGCTGTATTAGACATAAAATGTATCCCCACTGCTTTTATCGAAATAAAATATATCCGCATTGCTGTACGAGAAATAAAATATATCTCCACTGATGTATTAGAAATAAAATCTATCCGTATTGCTGTACTAGAAATAAAATATATCCGCACTGCGGTAATAGAAGTAAAATATACCCGCACTGCTGCACAAGAAATAAAATATATCCCCACTGCTGTACTAGAAATTAATTAAATCCTCACTGCTGTACTAGAAATCAATTAAATCCTCACTGCTGTACTAGAAATAAAATATACCCTGATTGCTGTACTAGAAATAAAATATAACCTCACTGCTGTACTAGAAACGAAATATACCCTCACTGCTGCACTAGAAATGAAATATATCCCCAGTGTTGTACAAGAAAAAAAATTTAACCTCCTTGATGTACTAGAAATAAAATATATCCTAACTGCTGTACTAGAAAAAAATTAAATCCTCACTGCTGTACTAGAAATAAAATATATCCCTACTGTTGTAACAGAAATAAAATAAATCCCCACTGCTGTACTAGGAATAAAATATTTCCTCCCTGCTGTACTAGAAAAAAAAATATCCCCACTGCTGTACTAGAAATAAAATATATCCTCACTGGTGTACTACCAATAAAACATATCCGAATTGCTGTACTAGAAATAAAATATATCCCCACGGCTGTACTAGAAATAAAGTATATCCTGACTGCTGTACTAGAAATAAAATATATCCCAATTGCTGTACTAGAAATAAATTATATCCTCATTGCTGTACAAGAAATAAAATATATCCCACTGCTGTACTTGAAATAAAATATATACGCTTTGTAGTACTAGAAATAAAATATATCCCCACTGCTGTACTAGAAATAAAAAATACCCTTACTGCTGTACTAGAAATAAAATATATCCTCACTGCTGTACTAGAAATAAAATATATCCTCACTGCTGTACGAGAATTGAAATATATCCACACTAATGTACTAGAAATAAAATATATCCGCATTGCTGTACAACAAATAAAATATATCCCCACTGCTGCACTAGAAATAAAATATCTCCGCACTGCTGTACTAGAAATAAAATATATCCCCACGGCTGTACTAGAAATAAAGTATATCCTCACTGCTGTACTAGAAATAAAATATATCCCAATTGCTGTACTAGAAATAAATTATATCCTCATTGCTGTACAAGAAATAAAATATATCCCCACTGCTGTACTTGAAATAAGATATATACCCACTGTTGTACTGGAAATAAAATGCACCCTAACTGCTGTACTAGAAATAAAATATACCCTCACTGCTGTACTAGAAATAAAATATATCCCCACCGTTGTACTAGAAATAAAATATATCCCCAATGCTGTAAGACAAATAAAATATATCCCCGCTGCTGTACTAGAAATAAAATATATCCGTATTGCTGTAGTAGAAATAAAATATATCCCCACTGCTGTACTAGAAATGAAATATATCCGCAATGCGGTACTAGAAATAAAATATATCCTCACTGTTGTGCTAGAAATAAAACATAACCTCACTGCTGTACTACAAATACAATATATCCCCACTGCTGTACCAGAAATTAAATATACCCTAATTTCTGTACTAGAAATAAAATATACCCTCACTGCTGCACTAGAAATGAAATATATCCCCAGTGTTGTACAAGAAAAAAAATTTAACCTCCTTGCTGTACTAGAAATAAAATATATCCTAACTGCTGTACTAGAAATAAATTAAATCCTCACTGCTGTACTAGAAATAAATTAAATCCTCATTGCTGTACTAGAATTCAATTAAATCCTCACTGCTGTACTAGAAATAAAAAATACCCTAATTGCTGTACTAGAAATAAAATATATCCCCACCCCTTTAACAGTAATAAAATAAATCCTCACTGCTGTACTAGAAAAAAAATATCCCCACCGCTGTACTAGAAATAAAATATACCCTAACCGCTGTACTAGAAATAAAATATATCCCCACTGCTGTACTAGAAATAAAATATACCCTAACTGCTGTACTAGAAATAAAATATATCCCCACCGCTGTACTAGAAATAAAATATTTCCTCACTGCTGTTCTAGAAATAAAATATCCCCACCGCTGTACTATAAATAAAATATATCCCCACTGCTGTACAAGAAATAAAATATATCCTCACTGCTGTACAAGAAATAAAATATATCCCCACTGCTGTACTAGAAATAAAAGATATCCTGACTGCTGTACTAGAAATAAAATATATCCCCACTGCTGTACAAGAAATAAAATATATCCCCACTGCTGTACTGGAAATAAAATATATCCCCACTGCTGTACTGGAAATAAAATATATCCTCACTGCTATACTAGAAATAAAATATATCCCACTGTTGTACTAGAAATAAAACATATCCCCACTGCTGTACTAGAAATAAAATATATCCTCACTGCTGTACTAGAAATAAAATATATCCTCACTGCTGTATTAGACATAAAATGTATCCCCACTGCTTTTAACGAAATAAAATATATCCGCATTGCTGTACGAGAAATAAAATATATCTCCACTGATGTATTAAAAATAAAATCTATCCGTATTGCTGTACTAGAAATAAAATATATCCGCACTGCGGTAATAGAAGTAAAATATACCCGCACTGCTGCACAAGAAATAAAATATATCCCCACTGTTGTACTAGAAATTAATTAAATCCTCACTGCTGTACTAGAAATCAATTAAATCCTCACTGCTGTACTAGAAATAAAATATACCCTGATTGCTGTACTAGAGATAAAATATAACCTCACTGCTGTACTAGAAATGAAATATATCCAGAGTGCTGTACAACAAATAAAATTTACCCTCCTTGCTGCACTAGAAATAAAATATATCCTCACTGCTGTACTAGAAATAAAATATATCCCCACCGTTGTACTAGAAATAAAATATATCCCCAATGCTGTAAGACAAATAAAATATATCCCCGCTGCTGTACTAGAAATAAAATATATCCGTATTGCTGTAGTAGAAATAAAATATATCCTAACTGCTGTACTAGAAATAAATTAAATCCTCACTGCTGTACTAGAATTCAATTAAATCCTCACTGCTGTACTAGAAATAAAATATACCCTAATTGCTGTACTAGAAATAAAATATATCCCCACTCCTTTAACAGTAATAAAATAAATCCTCACTGCTGTACTAGAAATGAAATATATCCGCAATGCGGTACTAGAAATAAAATATATCCTCACTGTTGTACTAGAAATAAAACATAACCTCACTGCTGTACTACAAATACAATATATCCCCACTGCTGTACCAGAAATTAAATATACCCTAATTTCTGTACTAGAAATAAAATATACCCTCACTGCTGCACTAGAAATGAAATATATCCCCAGTGTTGTACAAGAAAAAAAATTTAACCTCCTTGCTGTACTAGAAATAAAATATATCCTAACTGCTGTACTAGAAATAAATTAAATCCTCACTGCTGTACTAGAATTCAATTAAATCCTCACTGCTGTACTAGAAATAAAATATACCCTAATTGCTGTACTAGAAATAAAATATATCCCCACTCCTTTAACAGTAATAAAATAAATCCTCACTGCTGTACTAGAAAAAAAAATATCCCCACCGCTGTACTAGAAATAAAATATACCCTAACTGCTGTACTAGAAATAAAATATATCCCCACTGATGTAACAGAAATAAAATAAATCCCCACTGCTGTACTAGAAATAAAATATTTCCTCACTGCTGTTCTAGAAAAAAAATATCCCCACCGCTGTACTATAAATAAAATATATCCCCACTGCTGTAGAAGAAATAAAATATATCCTCACTGCTGTACAAGAAATAAAATATATCCCCACTGCTGTACTAGAAATAAAAGATATCCTCACTGCTGTACTAGAAATAAAATATATCCCCACTGCTGTACTGGAAATAAAATATATCCCCACTGCTGTACTGGAAATAAAATATATCCTCACTGCTATACTAGAAATAAAATATATCCCACTGTTGTACTAGAAATAAAACATATCCCCACTGCTGTACTAGAAATAAAATATATCCTCGCTGCTGTACTAGAAAGGAAATATACCCCACTGCTGTACTAGAAATGAAATATATCCCCACTGCTGTACTAGAAATAAAATATATCCTCACTGCTGTATTAGACATAAAATGTATCCCCACTGCTTTTATCGAAATAAAATATATCCGCATTGCTGTACGAGAAATAAAATATATCTCCACTGATGTATTAGAAATAAAATCTATCCGTATTGCTGTACTAGAAATAAAATATATCCGCACTGCGGTAATAGAAGTAAAATATACCCGCACTGCTGCACAAGAAATAAAATATATCCCCACTGCTGTACTAGAAATTAATTAAATCCTCACTGCTGTACTAGAAATCAATTAAATCCTCACTGCTGTACTAGAAATAAAATATACCCTGATTGCTGTACTAGAAATAAAATATAACCTCACTGCTGTACTAGAAATGAAATATATCCAGAGTGCTGTACAACAATTAAAATTTACCCCCCTTGCTGCACTAGAAATAAAATATATCCTCACTGCTGTACTAGAAATTAATTAAATCCTCACTGCTGTACTAGAAATCAATTAAATCCTCACTGCTGTTCTAGAAATAAAATATTCCCTAACTGCTGTACTAGAAATTAAACATATCCCCACTGTTGTAACAGAAATAAAATAAATCCCCACTGCTGTACTAGGAATAAAATATTTCCTCCCTGCTGTACTACGAATAAAATATATCCGAATTGCTGTACGAGAAATAAAATATATCCTCACTGCTGTACTAGAAATAAAATATATCCCCACTGCTGTACTAGAAATAAAAAATACCCTTACTGCTGTACTAGACATAAAACTTATCCTCACTGCTGTACTAGAAATAAAATATTTCCTCACTGCTGTACTAGAAAAAAAAATATCCCCACCGCGGTAATAGAAATAAAATATACCCTAACTGCTGTACTAGAAATAAAATATATCCCCACTGATGTAACAGAAATAAAATAAATCCCCACTGCTGTTCTTGAAATAAAATATTTCCTCACTGCAGTACTAGAAAAAATTATCCCCACCGCTGTACTATAAATAAAATATATCCCCACTGCTGTACTAGAAATAAAATATATCCCCACTGCTGTACAAGAAATAAAATATATTCGCACTGCTATACTAGAAATAAAATATATCCGCATTGCTGTACGAGAAATAAAATATATCTCCACTGATGTATTAGAAATAAAATATATCCGTATTGCTGTACTAGAAATAAAATATATCCTCATTGCTGTAATAGAAGTAAAATATACCCTCACTGCTGCACAAGAAATAAAATATCCTCACTGCTGTACTAGAAATAAAATATATCCCCACTGCTGTACGAGAAATAAAATATATCCTCACTGCTGTATTAGACATAAAATGTATCCCCACTGCTTTTATCGAAATAAAATATATCCGCATTGCTGTACGAGAAATAAAATATATCTCCATTGATGTATTAGAAATAAAATATATCTGTATTTAAAATAAAACATATCCACACTGCTGTACTAGAAATAAAATATACCCTGATTGCTGTACTAGAAATAAAATATTCCCTAACTGCTGTACTAGAAATAAAATATATCCCCACTGCTGTACTAGAAATAAAATATATCCTCACTGCTGTACTAGAAATAAAATATATCCTCACTGCTGTACTAATAAAATATATCCCCACTGCTGTACAAGAAATAAAATATATCCCCACTGCTGTACTAGAAATGAAATATATCCCCACTGCTGTACTAGAAATAAAATATATCCCCACTGCTGTATTAGACATAAAATGTATCCCCACTGCTTTTATCGAAATAAAATATATCCGCATTGCTGTACGAGAAATAAAATATATCCGCATTGCTGTACTAGAAATAAATTATACTCTTATTGCTGTACTAGAAATAAATTATACTCTTAATGCTGTAATAGAAATAAATTATACCCTTACTGCTGTACTAGAAATAAAATATATCCCCACTGCTGTACTAGAAATAAAATATATCCTCACTGCTGTACTAGAAATAAAATATATCCCCACTGCTGTACAAGAAATAAAACATATCCTCACTGCTGTACTAGAAATAAAATAAACCCTGATTGCTGTACTAGAAATAAAATATTCCCTAACTGCTGTACTAGAAATAAAATATATCCCCACTGCTGTACTAGAAATAATATATATCCTCACTGCTGTACTAGAAATAAATTATATACCCACTGCTGTAGTAGAAATAAAATATATCCCCACTGCTGTACGAGAAATAAAATATATCCTCACTGCTGTACTAGAAATAAATTATATACCCACTGCTGTAGTAGAAATAAAATATACCCTTACTGCTGTACTAGAAATAAAATATATCCCCACTGTTGTACTAGAAATCAATTAAATCCTCACTGCTGTACTAGAAATAAAATATTCCCTAACTGCTGTACTAGAAATAAAATATATCCCCACTGCTGAACTAGAAATAAAATATATCCCCACTGTTGTACTAGAAATAAAACATATCCCCACTGCTGCACTAGAAATAAAATATATCCCCACTGCTGTACTAGAAATAAAATCTATCCTCACTGCTGTAGTAGAAATAAAATATATCCCCACTGCGGTACTAGAAATAAAATATATCCTCACTGCTGTACTAGAAATAAAACATATCCTCACTGCTATACTACAAATACAATATATCCCCACTGCTGTACCAGAAATTAAATATACCCTCATTTCTGTACTAGAAATAAAATATATTCTCACTGCTGTACTAGAAATAAAATATACCCTCACTGCTGTACTAGAAATAAAATATACCCTTACTGCTGTACTAGAAATAAAATATATCCTCACTGCTGTACTAGAAATAAAATATTCCCTTACTGCTGTACTAGAAATAAAATATATCCTCACTGCTGTACTAGAAATAAAATATTCCCTTACTGCTGTACCAGAAATAAAATATACCCTTACTGCTGTACTAGAAATAAAATATATCCTCACTGCTGTACTAGAAATAAAATATATCCTCACTGCTGTACGAGAATTAAAATATATCCAAACTGTTGCACTAGAAATAAAATATATCCTCACTGCTGTACGAGAATTAAAATATATCCAAACTGCTGTACTAGAAATAAAATATATCCTCACTGCTGTACTAGAAATAAAATGTATCCTCACTGCTGTACGAGAATTAAAATATATCCAAACTGCTGTACTAGAAATAAAATATATCCTCACTGCTGTACTAGAAATAAAATATATCCTCACTGCTGTACTAGAAATAAAATATATCCAAACTGTTGTACTAGAAATAAAATATATCCGCATTGCTGTACTACAAATAAAATATATCCCCACTGCTGCACTAGAAATAAAATATCTCCGCACTGTGGTACTAGAAATAAAATACATCCTCACTGTTGTACTAGAAATAAGATATATACCCACTGTTCTACTGGAAATAAAATGCAACGTAACTGCTGTACTAGAAATAAAATATACCCTCACTGCTGTACTAGAAATAAAATATATCCCCACCGTTGTACTAGAAATAAAATATATCCCCAGTGCTGTACGAGAAATAAAATATATCCTCACTGCTGTACCAGAAAGAAAATATATCCTCACTGTTGTACTAGAAATAAAACATAACCTCACTGCTGTACTACAAATACAATATATCCCCACTGCTGTACCAGAAATTAAATATACCCTCATTTCTGTACTAGAAATAAAATATACCCTCACTGCTGTACTAGAAATGAAATATATCCCCAGTGCTGTACGAGAAAAAAACTTTAACCTCCTTGCTGTACTAGAAATAAAATATATCCTCACTGCTGCACTAGAAATAAATTAAATCCTCACTGCTGTACTAGAATTCAATTAAATCCTCACTGCTGTACTAGAAATAAAATATACCCTAACTGCTGTACTAGAAATAAAATATATCCCCACTAATGGAATAGAAATAAAATAAATCCCCACTGCAGTACTAGAAATAAAATATTTCCTCACTGCTGTACTAGAAAAGAAAATCCCCACCGCTGTACTAGAAATAAAATATACCCTAACTGCTGTACTAGAAATAAAATATATCCCCACTGATGTAACAGAAATAAAATAAATCCCCACTGCTGTTCTTGAAATAAAATATTTCCTCACTGCAGTACTAGAAAAAATTATCCCCACCGCTGTACTAAAAATAAAATATATCCCCACTGCTGTACTAGAAATAAAATATTTCCTCACTGCTGTTCTAGAAAAAAAATATCCCCACCGCTGTACTATAAATAAAATATATCCCCACTGCTGTACAAGAAATAAAATATATCCTCACTGCTGTACAAGAAATAAAATATATCCCCACTGCTGTACTAGAAATAAAAGATATCCTGACTGCTGTACTAGAAATAAAATATATCCCCACTGCTGTACAAGAAATAAAATATATCCCCACTGCTGTACTGGAAATAAAATATATCCCCACTGCTGTACTGGAAATAAAATATATCCTCACTGCTATACTAGAAATAAAATATATCCCACTGTTGTACTAGAAATAAAACATATCCCCACTGCTGTACTAGAAATAAAATATATCCTCACTGCTGTACTAGAAATAAAATATATCCTCACTGCTGTATTAGACATAAAATGTATCCCCACTGCTTTTAACGAAATAAAATATATCCGCATTGCTGTACGAGAAATAAAATATATCTCCACTGATGTATTAAAAATAAAATCTATCCGTATTGCTGTACTAGAAATAAAATATATCCGCACTGCGGTAATAGAAGTAAAATATACCCGCACTGCTGCACAAGAAATAAAATATATCCCCACTGTTGTACTAGAAATTAATTAAATCCTCACTGCTGTACTAGAAATCAATTAAATCCTCACTGCTGTACTAGAAATAAAATATACCCTGATTGCTGTACTAGAGATAAAATATAACCTCACTGCTGTACTAGAAATGAAATATATCCAGAGTGCTGTACAACAAATAAAATTTACCCTCCTTGCTGCACTAGAAATAAAATATATCCTCACTGCTGTACTAGAAATAAAATATATCCCCACCGTTGTACTAGAAATAAAATATATCCCCAATGCTGTAAGACAAATAAAATATATCCCCGCTGCTGTACTAGAAATAAAATATATCCGTATTGCTGTAGTAGAAATAAAATATATCCTAACTGCTGTACTAGAAATAAATTAAATCCTCACTGCTGTACTAGAATTCAATTAAATCCTCACTGCTGTACTAGAAATAAAATATACCCTAATTGCTGTACTAGAAATAAAATATATCCCCACTCCTTTAACAGTAATAAAATAAATCCTCACTGCTGTACTAGAAATGAAATATATCCGCAATGCGGTACTAGAAATAAAATATATCCTCACTGTTGTACTAGAAATAAAACATAACCTCACTGCTGTACTACAAATACAATATATCCCCACTGCTGTACCAGAAATTAAATATACCCTAATTTCTGTACTAGAAATAAAATATACCCTCACTGCTGCACTAGAAATGAAATATATCCCCAGTGTTGTACAAGAAAAAAAATTTAACCTCCTTGCTGTACTAGAAATAAAATATATCCTAACTGCTGTACTAGAAATAAATTAAATCCTCACTGCTGTACTAGAATTCAATTAAATCCTCACTGCTGTACTAGAAATAAAATATACCCTAATTGCTGTACTAGAAATAAAATATATCCCCACTCCTTTAACAGTAATAAAATAAATCCTCACTGCTGTACTAGAAAAAAAAATATCCCCACCGCTGTACTAGAAATAAAATATACCCTAACTGCTGTACTAGAAATAAAATATATCCCCACTGATGTAACAGAAATAAAATAAATCCCCACTGCTGTACTAGAAATAAAATATTTCCTCACTGCTGTTCTAGAAAAAAAATATCCCCACCGCTGTACTATAAATAAAATATATCCCCACTGCTGTAGAAGAAATAAAATATATCCTCACTGCTGTACAAGAAATAAAATATATCCCCACTGCTGTACTAGAAATAAAAGATATCCTCACTGCTGTACTAGAAATAAAATATATCCCCACTGCTGTACTGGAAATAAAATATATCCCCACTGCTGTACTGGAAATAAAATATATCCTCACTGCTATACTAGAAATAAAATATATCCCACTGTTGTACTAGAAATAAAACATATCCCCACTGCTGTACTAGAAATAAAATATATCCTCGCTGCTGTACTAGAAAGGAAATATACCCCACTGCTGTACTAGAAATGAAATATATCCCCACTGCTGTACTAGAAATAAAATATATCCTCACTGCTGTATTAGACATAAAATGTATCCCCACTGCTTTTATCGAAATAAAATATATCCGCATTGCTGTACGAGAAATAAAATATATCTCCACTGATGTATTAGAAATAAAATCTATCCGTATTGCTGTACTAGAAATAAAATATATCCGCACTGCGGTAATAGAAGTAAAATATACCCGCACTGCTGCACAAGAAATAAAATATATCCCCACTGCTGTACTAGAAATTAATTAAATCCTCACTGCTGTACTAGAAATCAATTAAATCCTCACTGCTGTACTAGAAATAAAATATACCCTGATTGCTGTACTAGAAATAAAATATAACCTCACTGCTGTACTAGAAATGAAATATATCCAGAGTGCTGTACAACAATTAAAATTTACCCCCCTTGCTGCACTAGAAATAAAATATATCCTCACTGCTGTACTAGAAATTAATTAAATCCTCACTGCTGTACTAGAAATCAATTAAATCCTCACTGCTGTTCTAGAAATAAAATATTCCCTAACTGCTGTACTAGAAATTAAACATATCCCCACTGTTGTAACAGAAATAAAATAAATCCCCACTGCTGTACTAGGAATAAAATATTTCCTCCCTGCTGTACTACGAATAAAATATATCCGAATTGCTGTACGAGAAATAAAATATATCCTCACTGCTGTACTAGAAATAAAATATATCCCCACTGCTGTACTAGAAATAAAAAATACCCTTACTGCTGTACTAGACATAAAACTTATCCTCACTGCTGTACTAGAAATAAAATATTTCCTCACTGCTGTACTAGAAAAAAAAATATCCCCACCGCGGTAATAGAAATAAAATATACCCTAACTGCTGTACTAGAAATAAAATATATCCCCACTGATGTAACAGAAATAAAATAAATCCCCACTGCTGTTCTTGAAATAAAATATTTCCTCACTGCAGTACTAGAAAAAATTATCCCCACCGCTGTACTATAAATAAAATATATCCCCACTGCTGTACTAGAAATAAAATATATCCCCACTGCTGTACAAGAAATAAAATATATTCGCACTGCTATACTAGAAATAAAATATATCCGCATTGCTGTACGAGAAATAAAATATATCTCCACTGATGTATTAGAAATAAAATATATCCGTATTGCTGTACTAGAAATAAAATATATCCTCATTGCTGTAATAGAAGTAAAATATACCCTCACTGCTGCACAAGAAATAAAATATCCTCACTGCTGTACTAGAAATAAAATATATCCCCACTGCTGTACGAGAAATAAAATATATCCTCACTGCTGTATTAGACATAAAATGTATCCCCACTGCTTTTATCGAAATAAAATATATCCGCATTGCTGTACGAGAAATAAAATATATCTCCATTGATGTATTAGAAATAAAATATATCTGTATTTAAAATAAAACATATCCACACTGCTGTACTAGAAATAAAATATACCCTGATTGCTGTACTAGAAATAAAATATTCCCTAACTGCTGTACTAGAAATAAAATATATCCCCACTGCTGTACTAGAAATAAAATATATCCTCACTGCTGTACTAGAAATAAAATATATCCTCACTGCTGTACTAATAAAATATATCCCCACTGCTGTACAAGAAATAAAATATATCCTCACTGCTGTACTAGAAAGAAAATATATCCCCACTGCTGTACTAGAAATGAAATATATCCCCACTGCTGTACTAGAAATAAAATATATCCCCACTGCTGTATTAGACATAAAATGTATCCCCACTGCTTTTATCGAAATAAAATATATCCGCATTGCTGTACGAGAAATAAAATATATCCGCATTGCTGTACTAGAAATAAATTATACTCTTATTGCTGTACTAGAAATAAATTATACTCTTAATGCTGTAATAGAAATAAATTATACCCTTACTGCTGTACTAGAAATAAAATATATCCCCACTGCTGTACTAGAAATAAAATATATCCTCACTGCTGTACTAGAAATAAAATATATCCCCACTGCTGTACAAGAAATAAAACATATCCTCACTGCTGTACTAGAAATAAAATAAACCCTGATTGCTGTACTAGAAATAAAATATTCCCTAACTGCTGTACTAGAAATAAAATATATCCCCACTGCTGTACTAGAAATAATATATATCCTCACTGCTGTACTAGAAATAAATTATATACCCACTGCTGTAGTAGAAATAAAATATATCCCCACTGCTGTACGAGAAATAAAATATATCCTCACTGCTGTACTAGAAATAAATTATATACCCACTGCTGTAGTAGAAATAAAATATACCCTTACTGCTGTACTAGAAATAAAATATATCCCCACTGTTGTACTAGAAATCAATTAAATCCTCACTGCTGTACTAGAAATAAAATATTCCCTAACTGCTGTACTAGAAATAAAATATATCCCCACTGCTGAACTAGAAATAAAATATATCCCCACTGTTGTACTAGAAATAAAACATATCCCCACTGCTGCACTAGAAATAAAATATATCCCCACTGCTGTACTAGAAATAAAATCTATCCTCACTGCTGTAGTAGAAATAAAATATATCCCCACTGCGGTACTAGAAATAAAATATATCCTCACTGCTGTACTAGAAATAAAACATATCCTCACTGCTATACTACAAATACAATATATCCCCACTGCTGTACCAGAAATTAAATATACCCTCATTTCTGTACTAGAAATAAAATATATTCTCACTGCTGTACTAGAAATAAAATATACCCTCACTGCTGTACTAGAAATAAAATATACCCTTACTGCTGTACTAGAAATAAAATATATCCTCACTGCTGTACTAGAAATAAAATATTCCCTTACTGCTGTACTAGAAATAAAATATATCCTCACTGCTGTACTAGAAATAAAATATTCCCTTACTGCTGTACCAGAAATAAAATATACCCTTACTGCTGTACTAGAAATAAAATATATCCTCACTGCTGTACTAGAAATAAAATATATCCTCACTGCTGTACGAGAATTAAAATATATCCAAACTGTTGCACTAGAAATAAAATATATCCTCACTGCTGTACGAGAATTAAAATATATCCAAACTGCTGTACTAGAAATAAAATATATCCTCACTGCTGTACTAGAAATAAAATGTATCCTCACTGCTGTACGAGAATTAAAATATATCCAAACTGCTGTACTAGAAATAAAATATATCCTCACTGCTGTACTAGAAATAAAATATATCCTCACTGCTGTACTAGAAATAAAATATATCCAAACTGTTGTACTAGAAATAAAATATATCCGCATTGCTGTACTACAAATAAAATATATCCCCACTGCTGCACTAGAAATAAAATATCTCCGCACTGTGGTACTAGAAATAAAATACATCCTCACTGTTGTACTAGAAATAAGATATATACCCACTGTTCTACTGGAAATAAAATGCAACGTAACTGCTGTACTAGAAATAAAATATACCCTCACTGCTGTACTAGAAATAAAATATATCTCCACCGTTGTACTAGAAATAAAATATATCCCCAGTGCTGTACGAGAAATAAAATATATCCTCACTGCTGTACCAGAAAGAAAATATATCCTCACTGTTGTACTAGAAATAAAACATAACCTCACTGCTGTACTACAAATACAATATATCCCCACTGCTGTACCAGAAATTAAATATACCCTCATTTCTGTACTAGAAATAAAATATACCCTCACTGCTGTACTAGAAATGAAATATATCCCCAGTGCTGTACGAGAAAAAAACTTTAACCTCCTTGCTGTACTAGAAATAAAATATATCCTCACTGCTGCACTAGAAATAAATTAAATCCTCACTGCTGTACTAGAATTCAATTAAATCCTCACTGCTGTACTAGAAATAAAATATACCCTAACTGCTGTACTAGAAATAAAATATATCCCCACTAATGGAATAGAAATAAAATAAATCCCCACTGCTGTACTAGAAATAAAATATTTCCTCACTGCTGTACTAGAAAAGAAAATCCCCACCGCTGTACTAGAAATAAAATATACCCTAACTGCTGTACTAGAAATAAAATATATCCCCACTGATGTAACAGAAATAAAATAAATCCCCACTGCTGTTCTTGAAATAAAATATTTCCTCACTGCAGTACTAGAAAAAATTATCCCCACCGCTGTACTATAAATAAAATATATCCCCACTGCTGTACAAGAAATAAAATATATCCTCACTGCTGTACTAGAAATAAAATATATCCCCACTGCTGTACAAGAAATAAAATATATCCTCACTGCTGTAGTAGAAATAAAATATATCCCCACTGCTGTACTAGAAATAAAATATATCCCCACTGCTGTACTAGAAATGAAATATATCCCCACTGCTGTACTAGAAATAAAATATATCCCCACTGCTGTACTAGAGATAAAATATAACCTCACTGCTGTATTAGACATAAAATGTATCCCCACTGCTTTTATCGAAATAAAATATATCCGCATTGCTGTACGAGAAATAAAATATATCCGCATTGCTGTACTAGAAATAAATTATACTCTTATTGCTGTACTAGAAATAAATTATACTCTTAATGCTGTAATAGAAATAAATTATACCCTTACTGCTGTACTAGAAATAAAATATATCCTCACTGTTGAACAAGAAATAAAACATATCCTCACTGCTGTACTAGAAATAAAATATATCCCCACTGCTGTACTAGAAATACAATATATACCCACTGCTGTACTAGAAATAAATTATATACCCACTGCTGTAGTAGAAATAAAATATATCCCCACTGCTGTACTAGAAATAAAATATATCCCCACTGCTGTACTAGAGATAAAATATAACCTCACTGCTGTATTAGACATAAAATGTATCCCCACTGCTTTTATCGAAATAAAATATATCCGCATTGCTGTACGAGAAATAAAATATATCCGCATTGCTGTACTAGAAATAAATTATACTCTTATTGCTGTACTAGAAATAAATTATACTCTTAATGCTGTAATAGAAATAAATTATACCCTTACTGCTGTACTAGAAATAAAATATATCCTCACTGTTGAACAAGAAATAAAACATATCCTCACTGCTGTACTAGAAATAAAATATATCCCCACTGCTGTACTAGAAATACAATATATACCCACTGCTGTACTAGAAATAAATTATATACCCACTGCTGTAGTAGAAATAAAATATATCCCCACTGCTGTACTAGAAATAAATTATATACCCACTGCTGTAGTAGAAATAAAATATATCCCCACTGCTGTACTAGAAATACAATATATCCTCACTGCTATACTGGAAATAAAATATACCCTCACTGCTGTACTAGAAATAAAATATATCCTCATTGCTGTACTAGAAATAAAACATATCCCCACTGCTGTACAAGAAATAAAATATATCCCCACTGCTGTACTAGAAATAAAATATATCCTCACTGCTGTACTAGAAATAAAATATATCCCCACTGTTGTACTAGAAATAAAACATATCTGCACTGCTGCACTAGAAATAAAATATATCCCTGCTGCTGTACTAGAAATTAATTAAAACCTCACTGCTGGACTAGAAATCAATTAAATCCTCACTGCTGTACTAGAAATAAAATATTCCCTAACTGCTGTACTAGAAATAAAATATATCCCCACTGCTGAACTAGAAATAAAATATATCCTCACTGCTGTACTAGAAGTAAATTATATACCCACTGCTGTAGTAGAAATAAAATATATCCCCACTGCTGTACTAGAAATACAATATATCCTCACTGCTATACTGGAAATAAAATATACCCTCACTGCTGTACTGGAAATAAAATATATCCTATTTGCTGTACTAGAAATAAAACATATCCCCACTGCTGTACAAGAAATAAAATATATCCCCACTGCTGTACTAGAAATAAAATATATCCTCACTGCTGTACTAGAAATAAAATATATCCCCACTGTCGTACTAGAAATAAAACATATCCCCACTGCTGCACTAGAAATAAAATATATCCTCACTGCTGTACTAGAAAGAAAATATATCCCCACTGCAGTACTAGAAACGAAATATATCCCCACTGCTGTACTAGAAATAAAATATATCCCCACTGCTGTACTAGAAATGAAATATATCCCCACTGCAGTACTAGAAATAAAATATATCCCCACTGCTGTACTAGAAATGAAATATATCCCCACTGCTGTACTAGAAATAAAATATATCCTCACTGCTGTATTAGACATAAAATGTATCCCCACTGCTTTTATCGAAATAAAATATATCCGCATTGCTGTACGAGAAATAAAATATATCTCCACTGCTGTACTAGAAATAAAATATATCCCCACTGCTGTACTAGAAATTAATTAAAACCTCACTGCTGTACTAGAAATCAATTAAATCCTCACTGCTGTACTAGAAATAAAATATTCCCTAACTGCTGTACTAGAAATAAAACATATCCCCACTGTTGTAACAGAAATAAAATAAATCCCCACTGCTGTACTAGAAATAAAATATATCCTCACTGCTGTACTAGAAATAAAATATATCCCAACTGCTGTACTATAAATAAATTATATCCTCATTGCTGTACCAGAAATAAAATATATCCCCACTGCTGTACTTGAAATAAAATATATACGCTTTGTAGTACTAGAAATAAAATATATCCCCACTGCTGTACAAGAAATAAAAAATACCCTTACTGCTGTACTAGAAATAAAATATACCCTCACTGCTGTACAAGAAATAAAATATACCCTCACTGCTGTACTAGAAATAAAATATATCCTCACTGCTGTACTAGAAATAAAATATATCCTCACTGCTGTACTAGAAATAAAATATACCCTCACTGTTGTACCAGAAATAAAATATATCCCCACTGCTGTACTAGAAATAAAATGCATCCTTACAGCTGTACTAGAATTAATATATACATACCTACTGCTGCTTTAGAAATAAATTATATCCCCACCGCTGTACCAGAAATAAAGATATCCCCACTGCTGTACTAGAAATAAAATATATCCCCACCGCTGTACTAGAAATAAAATGCATCCTTACAGCTCTACTATAATTAACATATATATACCCACTGCAGCTCTAGAAACAAATTATATCCCCACCGCTGTACTCGAAATAATATATACCCTCACTGCTGTACTAGAAATAAAACATATCCCAACTGCTATACTAGAAATAAAATGTATCCTTGCAGCTGTACTCGAAATAAAATATATCCCCACTGATGTACTAGAAATAAAATATATCCTCACGGCTGTACTAGAAATAAAATATATCCTCACTGCTGTACTAGAAATAAAATATATCCCCACTGCTGTAGTAGAAATAAAATACATCCTTACAGCTATACTAGAAATTAAATATATCTCCACTGCTGTACTAGAAATAAAATATATCCCCCTGCTGTACTAGAAATAAAATGCATCCTTACAGCTGTACTAGAAATTAAATATATCCCCACTGCTGTACTTGAAATAAAATATATCCGCATTGCTGTACTAGAAATAAAATATATCCCCACTGATGTATTAGAAATAAAATATATCCGTATTGCTGTACTAGAAATAAAATATATCCCCACTGCTGTACTAGAAATAAAATATATCCCCACTGCTGTACTAGAAATAAAATGTAACCTCACTGCTGTATTAGACATAAAATATATGCCAACTGCTGTACTAGAAATAGCATATATCTGCACTGCTGTACTAGAAATAAAATATATCCCCACTGATGTAGTAGAAATAAAATATATCCGTATTGCTGTACTAGAAATAAAATATATCCGCACTGCTGTACTAGAAATAAAATATACCCTCACTGCAGCACAAGAAATAAAATATATCCCCACTGCTGTACTAGAAAGAAAATATATCCGCAATGCTGTACTAGAAGTAAATTATACCCTTACTGCTGCACTAGAAATAAAATATACTCTCACTGTTGTACTAGAAATACAACATATCCCCACTGCAGAACTAGAAATAAAATGCATCCTTACAGCTTTACTAGAAATAAAATATAACCTCACTGCTGTACACGAAATATCATATATCCTCACTGCTGTACTAGAAATAAAATATATCCCCACTGCTATACTAGAAATAAAATATATCCTCACTGCTGTACTGGAAATAAAATACATCCTCACTGCTGTACTAGAAATAAAATAGATCGCCATTGCTGTACTAGAAATAAAATATATCCTCACTGCTGTACTAGAAATAAAATATATCCTCACTGTTGTACTAGAAATAAAATATATCCCCGCTGCTGTACTGGAAATAAAATACATCCTCACTGCTGTACTAGAAATAAAATATATCTTCACTGCTGTACTAGAAATAAAATATATCCTCACTGCTGTACTGGAAATAAAATACATCCTCACTGCTGTACTAGAAATAAAATATATCCCCACTGCAGTACTAGAAATGAAATATATCCCCACTGCTGTACTAGAAATAAAATATATCCCCACTGCTGTACTAGAAATGAAATATATCCCCACTGCAGTACTAGAAATAAAATATATCCCCACTGCTGTACTAGAAATGAAATATATCCCCACTGCTGTACTAGAAATAAAATATATCCTCACTGCTGTATTAGACATAAAATGTAACCCCACTGCTTTTATCGAAATAAAATATATCCGCATTGCTGTACGAGAAATAAAATATATCTCCACTGATGTATTAGAAATAAAATCTATCCGTATTGCTGTACTAGAAATAAAATATATCCGCACTGCGGTAATAGAAGTAAAATATACCCGCACTGCTGCACAAGAAATATATCCCCACTGCTGTACTAGAAATTAATTAAATCCTCACTGCTGTACTAGAAATCAATTAAATCCTCACTGCTGTACTAGAAATAAAATATTCCCTAACTGCTGTACTAGAAATAAAATATATCCTCACTGCTGTACTAGAAATCAATTAAATCCTCACTGCTGTACTAGAAATAAAATATACCCTGATTACTGTACTAGAAATAAAATATAACCTCACTGCTGTACTAGAAATGAAATATATCCAGAGTGCTGTACAACAAATAAAATTTACCCTCCTTGCTGCACTAGAAACAAAATATATCCCCACTGCTGTACTAGAAATTAATTAAATCCTCACTGCGGTACTAGAAATCAATTAAATCCTCACTGCTGTTCTAGAAATTAAACATATCCCCACTGTTGTAACAGAAATAAAATAAATCCCCAATGCTGTACTAGGAATAAAATATTTCCTCCCTGCTGTACTACGAATAAAATATATCCAAATTGCTGTACGAGAAATAAAATATATCCTCACTGCTGTACTAGAAATAAAATATATCCCAACTGCTGTACTATAAATAAATTATATCCTCATTGCTGTACCAGAAATAAAATATATCCCCACTGCTGTACTTGAAATAAAATATATACACTTTGTAGTACTAGAAATAAAATATATCCCCACTGCTGTACTAGAAATAAAAAATACCCTAACTGCTGCACTAGAAATAAAATATATCCTCACTGCTGTACTAGAAATAAAACTTATCCTCACTGCTGTACTAGAAATAAAATATTTCCTCACTACTGCACTAGAAAAAAAAATATCCCCACCGCTGTACTAGAAATAAAATATACCCTAACTGCTGTACTAGAAATAAAATATATCCCCACTGATGTAACAGAAATAAAATAAATCCCCACTGCTGTTCTTGAAATAAAATATTTCCTCACTGCAGTACTAGAAAAAATTATCCCCACCGCTGTACTATAAATAAAATATATCCCCACTGCTGTACTAGAAATAAAATATATCCCCACTGCTGTACAAGAAATAAAATATATTCCCACTGCTATACTAGAAATAAAATATATCCCCACTGCTGTACTAGAAATAAAATATATCCCCACTGCTGTACAAGAAATAAAATATATCCCCACTGCTGTAGTAGAAATAAAATATATCCCCACTGCTTTTATCGAAATAAAATATATCCGCATTGCTGTACGAGAAATAAAATATATCTCCACAGATGTATTAGAAATAAAATATATCCGTATTGCTGTACTAGAAATAAAATATATCCCCACTGCTGTAATAGAAGTAAAATATACCCTCACTGCTGCACAAGAAATAAAATATATCCTCACTGCTGTACTAGAAATAAAATATATCCTCATTGCTGTAATAGAAGTAAAATATACCCTCACTGCTGCACAAGAAATAAAATATATCCTCACTGCTGTACTAGAAATAAAATATATCCCCACTGCTGTACGAGAAATAAAATATACCCCCACTGCTGTACAAGAAATAAAATATATCCTCACTGCTGTACTAGAAAGAAAATATATCCTCACTGCTGTACTAGAAATGAAATATATCCCCACTGCTGTAGTAGAAATAAAATATATCCCCACTGCTGTATTAGACATAAAATGTATCCCCACTGCTTTTATCGAAATAAAATATATCCGCATTGCTGTACGAGAAATAAAATATATCCGCATTGCTGTACTAGAAATAAATTATACTCTTATTGCTGTACTAGAAATAAATTATACCCTTAATGCTGTAATAGAAATAAATTATACCCTTACTGCTGTACTAGAAATAAAATATATCCTCACTGTTGAACAAGAAATAAAACATATCCTCACTGCTGTACTAGAAATAAAATATACCCTGATTGCTGTACTAGAAATAAAATATTCCCTAACTGCTGTACTAGAAATAAAATATATCCCCACTGCTGTACTAGAAATAAAATATATCCTCACTGCTGTACTAGAAATAAAATATATCCTCACTGCTGTACTAGAAATAAAACATATCCCCACTGCTGTACAAGAAATAAAATATATCCCCACTGCTGTACTAGAAATAAAATATATCCCCACTGTTGTACTAGAAATAAAACATATCCGCACTGCTGCACTAGAAATAAAATATATCCTCACTGTTGTACTAGAAATAAAACATATCCGCACTGCTGCACTAGAAATAAAATATATCCTCACTGCTGTAATAGTAGTAAAATATACCCGCACTGCTGCACAAGAAATAAAATATATCCCTACTGCTGTACTAGAAATTAATTAAAACCTCACTGCTGTACTAGAAATAAAATATTCCCTAACTGCTGTACTAGAAATAAAATATATCCTCACTGCTGTACTAGAAATAAAACTTATCCTCACTGCTGTACTAGAAATAAAATATTTCCTCACTGCTGTACTAGAAAAAAAAATATCCCCACTGCTGTACTAGAAATAAAATATACCCTAACTGCTGTACTAGAAATAAAATATATCCCCACTGATGTAACAGAAATAAAATAAATCCCCACTGCTGTTCTTGAAATAAAATATTTCCTCACTGCAGTACTAGAAAAAATTATCCCCACCGCTGTACTATAAATAAAATATATCCCCACTGCTATACTAGAAATAAAATATATCCCCACTGCTGTACAAGAAATAAAATATATTCCCACTGCTATACTAGAAATAAAATATATCCCCACTGCTTTACTAGAAATAAAATATATCCCCACTGCTGTACAAGAAATAAAATATATCCCCACTGCTGTAGTAGAAATAAAATATATCCCCACTGCTTTTATCGAAATAAAATATATCCGCATTGCTGTACGAGAAATAAAATATATCTCCACTGATGTATTAGAAATAAAATATATCCGTATTGCTGTACTAGAAATAAAATATATCCTCATTGCTGTAATAGAAGTAAAATATACCCTCACTGCTGCACAAGAAATAAAATATACCCTCACTGCTGCACAAGAAATAAAATATATCCTCACTGCTGTACTAGAAATAAAATATATCCCCACTGCTGTACGAGAAATAAAATATATCCCCACTGCTGTACTAGAAAGAAAATATATCCCCACTGCTCTACAAGAAATAAAATATACCCTCACTGCTGTACTAGAAAGAAAATATATCCCCACTGCTGTATTAGAAATGAAATATATCCCCACTGCTGTACTAGAAATAAAATATATCCCCACTGCTGTATTAGAAAT
This sequence comes from Isurus oxyrinchus, assembly GCA_026770705.1. Classification (NCBI taxonomy): domain Eukaryota; kingdom Metazoa; phylum Chordata; class Chondrichthyes; order Lamniformes; family Lamnidae; genus Isurus; species Isurus oxyrinchus. The sequence continues at coordinate 77,417 of JANJGN010002053.1, forward strand.
GAAATATATCCTCACTGCTGTACTAGAAATAAAATATATCCCCACTGCTGTACAAGAAATAAAATATATCCTCACTGCTGTACTAGAAAGAAAATATATCCCCACTGCTGTATTAGAAATGAAATGTATCCCCACTGCTGTACTAGAAATAAAATATATCCCCACTGCTGTATTAGACATAAAATGTATCCCCACTGCTTTTATCGAAATAAAATATATCCGCATTGCTGTACGAGAAATAAAATATATCCGCATTGCTGTACTAGAAATAAATTATACTCTTATTGCTGTACTAGAAATAAATTATACCCTTAATGCTGTAATAGAAATAAATTATACCCTCACTGTTGTAATAGAAATAAAATATATCCTCACTGCTGTGTTAAAAATAAAATGTACCCTCACTGTTTTACTAGAAATAAATTATATACCCACTGCTGTCGTAGAAATAAAATATATCCCCACTGCTGTACTAGAAATACAATATATCCTCACTGCTGTACTAGAAATAAAATATACCCTCAGTGCTCTACTAGAAATAAAATATACCCTCACTGCTGTACTAGAAATAAAATATATCCCCACTGCTGTACTAAAAATAAAATATATCCTCATTGCTGTACTAGAAATAAAATATATCCTCACTGCTGTGTTAAAAATAAAATGTACCCTCACTGTTTTACTAGAAATAAATTATATACCCACTGCTGTCGTAGAAATAAAATATATCCCCACTGCTGTACTAGAAATACAATATATCCTCACTGCTGTACTAGAAATAAAATATACCCTCAGTGCTCTACTAGAAATAAAATATACCCTCACTGGTGTACTAGAAATAAAATATATCCCCACTGCTGTACTAAAAATAAAATATATCCTCATTGCTGTACTAGAAATAAAATATATCCTCACTGCTGTACTAGAAATAAAATATATCCCCACTGCTGTACTAGAAATAATATATATCCCCACTGTTCTACTAGAAATAAAATATATCCCCACTGCTGTACTAGAAATTAAATATACCCTCACTGCTGTACTAGAAATAAAACATATCCCCACTGCTGTACTAGAAATAAAATGTATCCTCATTGCTGCACTAGAAATAAAATATATCCCCACTGTTGTACTAGAAATAAAATATATCCTCACTGCTGTACTAAAAATAAAACATATCCCCACTGCTGTACTAAAAATAAAATATATCCTCATTGCTGTACTAGAAATAAAATATATCCCCACTGTTGTACTAGAAATAAAATATATCCCCACTGCTGTACTAGAAATAAAATATACCCTCACTGCTGTACTAGAAATAAAATATACCCTCACTGTTGTACTAGAAATAAAATATACCCTCACTGCTGTACTAGAAATAAAATATATCCGCACTGTTGTACTAGAAATAAAATATACCCTCACTGCTGTACTAGAAATAAAATATACCCTCACTGCTGAACTAGAAATAAAATATACCCTCACTGCTATAGTAGAAATAAAATATATCCGCATTGCTGTACTAGAAATAAAATATATCCCCACTGCTGTACTAGAAATAAAATATACCCTCACTGTTGTACTAGAAATAAAATATACCCTCACTGCTGTACTAGAAATAAAATATATCCTTACTGGTGTACTAGAATTAAATATCCCCTCTGTCTCCTCAGAATTATTAGATCTCATGTGGCCATTTGACCCATCGTCTCTGCACCAGCTCTCCCACTGCACAGTAGGACTTCCTTTATCTTATTATCCTCGTTAATCTTGAGTAACATTCCTTGAAGCATTTTTGTAATCTTCTAAAATGAATTATCGTTTTAATACAAAACAAGGTTGTGGTGGAGAATTTAATCCTCAGTTTTGGGTTTCCAACTCTGGTGGGAGATTATTCCTGGAGGGGTCACTAGATGACCTGCCCAACTCCAACTGTCTTGCCTCCACTCACCCACCATTGGTCAACAGATATGTCTATCCTCATGGTGTTCCTCACTCCCTCCACCAATTGGAAATGAACTAACTCTATGGCCATTGCCTCAGAATTACGTGGTTCGAGGTTCAAGTTCCACTTTAGTACTGAGGGAGTGCTGCACTGTCGGAGGTGCCATCTCTTGGATGAGACAGTAACCCGAGGTTCCATCTGCCCTGTCAGGTGGATGTAAAAGATCCCATGGCACTATTTTGAAGAAGAGCAGGGGAGTTCTCCCCAGTGTCCTGGTCAATATTTATCCCTCAATCAACATCACAAAAAGCATGATCTGGTCATTATCACATTGTTGTTTGTGGGAGCTTACTGTGAGTGAATTGGCTGCTGCATTTCCTTCATTACAGCAGTGACTACACTTCGAAAAGAGCCTCATTGGCTGTGTAGGTGTACAAGATTATGGGCGGAATTTTCCCAGGATTGCACTAAGTGCAGGTAAAATGGAGTCCTACCCGCCGACGAATATGGCGGTTTTTCACGCCATATCTTCCCGAGCTCGCATCATTATTTATGCATTGCCTGGAAACACGCTGCTTCTCATGGCAGGCGGGCTCTCATTCACCTGCCCACCATCACCCCCCACTGTCGCATCACGCCGGCCGCCATCTTTAAAAGGCAGCCGCCTCCAGCTCACCACCGCTGCCCGGGAGACATGGCCAACAAAGGCAAAAAAAACCACAGCCCTCCTCCCCACCACCACCTCCCCACCCCCCCACCCCCCCCCCCCCCATCCCCCCTTCAACGCCGGGTCCCTCGAGCGACTGCTGGATGCCGTGGAGGCTCAATGGGATGTGCTCTCTCCCCCAGCTCTGGCCGCAGACATCTCCAACCCGGCTTGGGAGGTGGGGGCAGCGGTGGTCAGCGTCAACGCCCTGCAGAGCAGGACAGCCCCCCAGTGCCACAAAAGGATGAAGGATCTCCTCCGTTCCGCCAGGGTAAGTCACTCTTTTCATCGCTCTCACACTCACAAACCCATCACACACCCACAGGGCCCTCACTCACTGCCAGTGCAAGAGACATCACCATTCGCTCTCTCACACACACCCTCATTGTCCTCATCCCATCCATGGGACCACTCACCACCCACACAGGCCAGGCACACTTATCACCTGGCCCGGCAGGAGTCCTGATACACTCTCCCCATCTCTATCCATGCAGGACAAACAGGCTCACAACAGGAGGGAAAGGTCACAGACAGGTGGAGGGATGCTGGAGATCAAAGTTCTGACAGATTTCAAAAACAGAGCCATCCAGCTGACCGGCGATGACCAGGACCAGTCCTGTGCTGACGGTGAGATCGGCGCTGCTCTACCAAGTGAGGATCCAACAGTGCAACATCCATCAGACAACCACGCTGTGAGTGATGTGTCCTCTTTCACAGGCCACTGCCAGGCACTAATTATCTCCCCTGGCTTTCACAGGCACATCTGCCAAACAGCCAACAGGGTCCATGACCCAGGACCTCCAATCAAGCTCTGAAGAAACCTCTAAAAAGGAATCTGGAGGCACCTTCCCTGAAGTCCCATCACCACACTCACCCACACCCTCCCCCAGCGCAGAGACACACACCTCGGTGGGACCTAGCTTCACAGTAGCCTCAGGATCACAATCTGGTGAGCACATCGCACTGTCTGATCCCACAGCAGGTGGGGGCAGGGACTTCCCAGGTCCCCGGCACTCGGAGGACTGCTGGAGGCCAGAACGTTGCTGAGTCCGAGTCAGGTGACGAGCCCCTGGACTCGGTCATGTCACAGTTGCTGCAGCTGCAAAGGCAAGCTCGGGAACATCAGGAAGGGATGTCCGCTGCACTCCTCAGATTGCAAGGCACGATGGAGGAGTCTGTCCACCTTCACTTGGAGGTGATAGCGCCGGCATGGCAATGCACGGAAGTCAACACTAGCAGGATGGTGGCTGCCATGGAGACCTTGGTCCAGGACATCGCTCCTGCACTGCTGAGCGAGCTTAACTCCATCGCTGATGCCATAGTTGGCCTCCAACAGTGTGTACGCAAGAGGGGTGCGGGGCAGCTCAGTCTCACTCCAGCTACCCCTTCCACTTACAGAGTCAGCCAGGGCCTCTCGGGTGCCCATAGGGAGGAGGATCAGCAGGTGCACACTCCGGGGCCATTCACCTAGGTGACTCCGTGAGTGACCGTCCCATCTGAATCCCCTCTTCCTGTGACCTCTGCAGCTCCAGCTCCACAGGCCGAGGAGGGTGCCACTGCCACAGAGCAGGACCCCAAAAGCAGGCCGGGTCCCTCCAGGTCTCAGCCCTCTAGGGGACGCCCGCCAAAGACATCACGGACAGGGTGGAGCAGTCAGCAGGCTGCCCCCACCTCCACTGTGGAAGTCCAGGGAGCACCAAGCTGTAGCAGCAGGATTAGGAAAGTTAGGTCAAAGTAAATCTTTTAGAGTTAAAACAATTAAACTAAATTAACAACATTTTTTCATTGCTGCTAATGGGCAGGCACCACAGAGATCTCTCATTCTCCCTGTGTGCTCTCAGCACCTTTAAGGTGGGGCTGGCCCCCATCACACCAGCATCTGTGACCAGTGATGCTGTGCACCAGCTCCTGAAGGGCTGAGGTGCTGAAGGCGGACACACCATCAGATGTGTCTGAAGTTTCATGGCTGCGTTTTTAAGATGGCCCTGATCATGGAGCGCAAGCAAGCTGCCCTCAGCCAGACAGGAGTCAGACATTCTCAGAGGCTACGTGAAGATCTATGGAGTGTCCTCACTGCATGTTGTCATCATCGTCCTGCGATCCAGCAACTATTAGGGCCTCCACTGCATCTCCATGACAGGAGCATTCTCACAGAGGGTATTGGTGCTGCCATATAAGCAAGACTGGAGACAAACGTTCACAACAGCGATGTGAGGATCTATGGGGACACCTCACTGCATGGCGTCATCATCGTCCACAAATCTAGAAGCTATGAGTGCACCTGCCTCTTCCAGCCAGTGCGAGACCCTCATCCTCATCATCATCACCACTGAGGACCTCTTCACCCTCATCCCTGTCAGCGTCCCCCTCACTAGAGGAGACCTCCAGCTCCTCCATCTCCTCCTCAGCCAGATCATCTCCCCGTTGGAGTGCCAGGTTGTAAAGGGAGCAGCAGATGATGACAATGCATGAAACTCTCTGCAGACTGTATTGCAGGCTCCGCCAGACTGGTCCAGGCACTGGAACCACAAATTCAGCGTCCCGATGGTCTGCCCCACCAAGTTGCGGGCTGTTGCATGAGCCTCATTATAGCGTTGCTCTGCTGCAGTCTGAGGCTGCCGCACGGGTGTCATCAGCCACGGGCTCTGCAGGTAACCATTGTCCCCAAGGAGCCTACCCTGTGGACCCTGGAAGACTGCAGGGATCTGCAAGCTACTCAGGATGTAGGCGTCGTGCATACTTCCTAGGAATCGTGTGCACACCTGCAGGATGCGTTTCTGGTGGTCGCATACCAGCTGCACGTTCAGTGAGTGGAAGCCCTTGTGGATGATGAAGTCCACCAAGTGTAGCAACCGAGACCTGACCGCCGCATGAGTGCAGTCGATCGCACCCAGCACCTGTGGGAATCCCGAGATCAGGGCAAATCCAATGGCCCTTGCATCCTGGCTGTCCCAGTCCTGGGCGAAATGTACAAAGTTGTTGCCATGGAGAGGATGGCATCTGTGATCTCATGGATGCATTTGTGGGTGGCGGATTGTGAAATCCCACAGAGGTCACCTGTGGAGCCCTGAAAGGAGCCACTGGCACAGAAATTGAGCGCCATGGTCACTTTCACAGCCATTGGCAATGGATGCCCTCCATGTCCCCTTGGCGCCAAGCCCTGCAGTAAGTGGCAGATGTGAGCCACCAGGTCCCTAGACATGCACAGCCATCGGCTACACTGGTTCTCAGTCATCTGCAGGAATGACAGGCAGTGTCTATAAACCCTGGATGTCACTCGGTGCCAACCAGCCATGGCTCGCTGTTGCTCCTGGGCAGCGTGTGCAGGAGCACCTTGCCGCCCCTTCTTCATGAGATTGCTGCTCCTGCCTTTGCACAGCCAGGAGCCTCAGTCACTCTCTCTCCAGTCTCCTACACTCTCTGTGGTCCATCAGGCATACAGCTAGGTCACCAGGATCCATGATCCTGACGTGGTCCTTCCATTAGCATGAAAGAGAGGGAGGGACGTGGTTATCATGGATGGACTTAGCACCATTCCTGGCCCTGTGTGACCGCCCCTTAATGCTTCCCAGAGAGTGCTGGTCACCCCTTGGATGGCCAGAGATGAGCACGCTGCATGGCTGCCCTGTCAACCTGTGACATGGTGGACACTGGTCCAAACCGGGATGCTGAGATTGCCAGGGGCTGTGAGCACCTCCAGCGGTGACTGCTACAGGGCCAGCGTTGGCGAGGAGATTGTACAACGTGTGCATTCCAACTGCTGCACGGTCCAGTAAAGTGGTGGTGGACTCGAAGTTTGTGCTGGAGGGGGTGGGAGGGGGTAAGGTATGGAGCGCTTGGTGGCCCTTTGGTGCCTCTGCGTTGTGTGTATGGGAGGACAGGCTAGGAGCCCAACCCCAATCATATTCCTGGGGCTGCGGCTGATCTGTGTCAGTTGCAGAGACATGGTCAGTTTATACAGGCGTCCCGAATGTGTGGCCATTCCCCCCGCTTCCCCTGCCCCCCACCTCGATTGCCTGTGTGCGGGATACAGCGCCAGGGCAGCACTTGACCCCCTGTCAGCAGTCGCCTCCAAGGCTGGCCAGCACTTATACCCCTGGGCACCATCCCCTCTCACCCCGCACCCCCACCCCCACCACCGCCCCCCACCCGCCTCAACAGTCACCTCCAGTGCCAGGCATCAGTTGCCCCCTGAGGCCTGTAAATAACGGGCGAGCTGCTGCTCACTCACCTCAGCTCCCCCACAGCGAAGGCCGCCAAGTGCACGTTGTCCGTGTGCTGTTGTGAAACACGCGTGGCTTTCCCGTTGGTGTGGACGGACGTTATGGTGGGGGCTCCAGGAGCCCAGGTGGGGTGCGGTGGGGTGGGGGGGGGAGGTGGAGATGGGCTGTTAATGATATGCTGATGTATCCCAATCAGCTGCCGCTGACCGATGGTGGGAAACACGGCTCACTGCCGGCGGCCTGTGTTCACCGGGTTTCCTGCGCACACCCCCTGATCACCCCCTCCGCCCGTCACCCCCTCCGCCCAATCACCCCCTCCGCCCGTCGCCCCCCTCCGCCCGTCACCCCCTCCGCCCTCTCCGCCCGTCACCCTCTCCGCCCGTCACCCCCTCCGCCCGTCACCCCCCTCCGCCCGTCACCCCCTCCGCCCTTCGCCCCCTCTGCCCGTCGCCCCCTCCGCCTGTCACCCCCCTCTGCCCAATCACCCCCTCCGCCCAATCACCCTCTCCGCCCGTCGCCCCCTCCCCCTTCACCCCCTCCGCCCGTCACCCCCCTCCGCCCGTCACCCCCTCCGCCCTTCACCCCCTCCGCCCGTCACCCTCTCCGCCCGTCGCCCCCTCTGCCCGTCGCCCCCTCCACCCATCGCCCCCTCCGTCCAATCACCCCCCTCCGCCCGTCACCCCCCTCCGCCCAATCACCCCCTCCGCCCATTCACCCCCTCCACCCGTCACCCCCTCCACCCGTCACCCCCTCGGCCCAGGGGCTGGGAAAATTCACTCTATGAGGGGCCTGGGTAAGGTGGACAGTAAAGACTTGTTTCCCCTCACTGAGGGGGTCAATACCCGGGGGGGGGGGGGGGGGGGGGGGTGTGGGGGGGGGTGTTGGGGGGGGTTGGTTTAAGGTGACTGGGAGAAGGGTTAGAGGGGACATGAGGATAAACCTATTCACCCAGAGGGTGGTGGGTGTCTGGAATTTGCTGAAACGATCAACTCATTAAAAAGGTAAAAACAAAAAAACTGCGGATGCTGGAAATCCAAAACAAAAACAGAATTACCTGGAAAAACTCAGCAGGTCTGGCAGCATCGGCGGAGAAGAAAAGAGTTGACGTTTCGAGTCCTCATGACCCTTCGACAGAAGCACCTGGACCTGGACCTTTCAGGGGCTGTAACCTGTGAGGCTACGGACCAGGGGCTGGGAAGTGGGGTCAAAACGAGCGGCTAAGTTTCTTTTTCCCTCTTTCTGGCCGGCACGGACACGATGGGCTGAACGGCCTCTTTCTGGACCTGCTAACTTTTCTGCGGCTCTATCATCCGAGGCGCACTGGGATGTACCGCGGTGGCGACAGGCGCTATATAAATGCAAGCCTTTTCTTCTCTGGTCGACCGGACGGTTCTTGACTCTCTCTCACACGGCGTTCGCCTCTTCCCGGTGTTTCTACAATGAACAATCTAAAGGGCTGACAGAACGGTTTCACCGCGCCCTTCCAGTGATCGACGCCAAGCATCTCAAGCAGACGGGTTTTATTTATTAACGCTGGAACCCGTGTGTTCGCTTTCTGAGTGATTTTTTTTTTCCCGGGAACTCCCCTTCATCTCCCTGGTGGATTTAAATTCAGTTTTGAAAAACCACCCGGGCAGGATGCCGCGGGGCAACCAGAAAACTCTGCCCAATCATTCATGATAATCCATTCTCACAATCGCTGACATTCACCCCCCCCTCCCCCCCAACAAACTACACCACCACCAACTCCCCCCCCCCCCCAACCCCCACCCCAAATCACTACGTGTTTTCTCATATGGAATTTTTCAAACACCTTTCCCCATTAAAACATTGTTTCCCTCTGGCACTCTTTTTTTTTTTTTGCTGGTGCGGCTATTTGACCAAGGCAGCTGCGCTAGCCCAAAGTCCAGGTTCACCCTTTCAGAGCTGGTTAATGCTCAGGATCTCCTCGCTCTCTGGACTCAGGGGTGCTGAGCTCAGTTGCAGTGCCTCCTGCACCCCCCCCCCCACCACCCCCCCCCCCCGCCCCCCCCCCCCCCCCCCCCCCCCCAACAACTGCTGGCCGGGCTGATCGAGTGTAGACAACGGGGATGCATTGAGGCGCCCCTGGTGTACCTAGCCCAGTGACAGACCACACAATATCCCTCTGAGAACTGGACTCAAATACCTGGAATACTGTGGCTTGACGGGGAGGCATTTAATGGAGTGTAACTGTATCCTATTGGGTTTAAAACATCATCAAACAGTCAGCTGTTGTAGCATGTCTGACTGGGGACATGGTTCCTGCCTTGGATTAGAGGCAGAATATGATCCGCCAGGGACCCAATTCAATTCCACAGCAACTCTTTGATTTAATTCATTCTCGAGGTACACATGTCACTGGCACCATCTCTAATTGCCCTTGTGAAGGTGGTGGTGAGCTGCCTTCATGAACCGCTGCAGTCCATGTGGGGTAGGTACACCCACAATGCTGTCCAAGTTAGGATGGTGTGTGTGTGAGTGTGTGTGTGTGTGAGTGCGTGTACCTGTGAGCATTTGAGTGCGTATGCATGTGTGTGTGAGTGCGTGTGTGAGTGCGTGTGTGTGAGTGCGTGTACGTTTGAGCGTTTGAGTGCGTATGTGTGCGTGTGTGTGTGAGTGCATATGCGTGTGAGTGCATGCACGTGAGCGTGTGCGTGTGAATGCGTGTGTATGTGTGAGTGCGTATGCGTGAGTGCATGCATGAGTGTGAGGCATGTGTGTGAGCGCATGTGTGTGTGTATGTATGAGTGTGAGTGAGCGCGCGTGTGCGTGAGCGCATGTGCATGTGTGTGCGAGTGCGTGTGTGAGCGCGTGTGTATATGAGTGTGCGTGTGTGAGAGTGCGTGTGTGCGTGCGTGAGTGCGTGCGTGAGTGCGTGGGTGAGTGCGTGCGTGAGTGTGTGAGTGCGTGTGTGTGTGAGTGCGAGTGTGTGTGAGTGAGTGCGAGTGTGTGTGTGAGTGCAAGTGTGTGAGTGCGAGTGTATGTGAGTACGAGTGTGTGTGAGAGTGAGTGCGTGTGTGAGAGTGAGTGCAAGTGTGTGTGTGTGAGTGTGTGTGTCAGATTGTGGGCAGAATCTTCCACCTCTCAGGTGGGCTGTTTGGGAGGGAGAGAGAAACTGTGCACGTGATTGTGCATGTGTGTGAGACTGTGTGCATGAGTGTGTGCGTGCGTGTGTGTGCGTGCGTGTGTGTGCGTGTGTTTGAGTGCGTGTGTTTGAGTGTGTGTCTTTGAGTGTGTGTCTTTGAGTGTGTTTGAGTGTGTGTTTGAGTGTGTGTTTGAGTGTGTGTGCATGAGAGTATGTGTTTGAGTGTGAGTGAGTGTGTGTGTTTGAGTGTGTGTGCGTGAGTGTGTGTGTTTGAGTGTGTGTGTTTGAGTGTGTGTGTTTGAGTGTGTGTGTTTGAGTGTGTGTGTTTGAATGTGGGTGAGTGGGTGTGTTTGTGAGTATGTGAATGAGTGTAAGAGTGTGTGTGTGTGTTTGTGTGAGTGCGTGTGTGTGCGTGTGTGAGAGAATGAGTGTGTGTCTGAGTATGAGTGGTGTGTGAGAGTGAGAGTGAGAGTGTGAGTGTGAATGTGAGTGTGTGTGTATCTGAGTGTGAGTGTGAGTGTGTGAGTGTGAGCTGTATCTTCCAGTGGGTGAGCAGGGCTGGGACCCGCTCACCGTGTTGGGAAGTGACTTGGGGATGATGTCGGGCGGGAGTCCCGATATTCACATTTTCAGGTGGGTGGGGGCGTGGCTGAGCTGGATGACCTCGCGCTGACCTGTCAGCGGCCTATCAGGGCCTTTAAAAAGTAATTGAAGTCATTAATGGATCTGCCCGTCCAGGGAGACCGGGGGAGCCCAGGGGGACCTGGGGAAAAGCATAAAACCCTCATCCACGGGCGGGTGAGGTTTCATGAGGGATTTAAAAATCTCACAATGTTCTAAAATATAAGTAATGGCCATGATCCAACTCAGTGTCAGTGTCACGTGGGGGGACAGGACAGCAAAACTTTTCCCCAGCTTTAATTAAAGTTTAACAATGTCCCTCAGGCAGCATTTAGCCTCAGGAAGATGAATGTGCTCTTTCCTGCACACGCGCAAAATAGCAATCTCTCAGCTTAGGGAACCCCCTACCCCCCACCCCCCCACCCCCCCTCCCCGCCCCGCCCGCACAGGGAGTGCATGGCGCTCCTGGTGGACGTCATGCTGGGTGGGTCTTAATTGGCTTGTCCACGTAAAATGGCAGCGCACCCCCAAACCAGGGGGGCCAATTGGAAGCCCGGCCACCCACACCCCCCCCCAAACAGGGGGAGGAACTGTTTCCGTGTGTGTGAGAGGTTGAGTGTGATAGAGAGATTTCGGTAAGAGTGATTGTGTGTGAGTGTGAGTGATTGGTGTGTGAGTGTGAGTGATTGTGTGTGTGAGTGTGAGTGATTGTGTGTGAGTGTGTGATTGTGTGTGAGTGAGTGATTGTGTGTGAGTGTGAGTGATTGTGTGTGAGTGAGAATGAGTGATTGTGTGCGTGTGCATGAGTGTTGTGAGCATGCATGAGATTGTGTGCGCGTGCGTTTGTGTGCGTGCGTGTGATTGTGGTGAGTGCGTGCGTGTGATTGTGTGTGCGTGCGTGTGATTGTGTGTGCGTGCGTTGTGATTGTGTGTGCGGTGCGTGTGATTGTGTGGCGTGATTGTGTGCACGTGTGTGTGATGTGCGTGTGTGATTGTGCGGTGTGTGATTGTGCGTGTGTGATTGTGCGTGTGTGATTGTGCGTGTGTGATTGTGCGTGTGTGATTGTGCGTGTGTGATTGTGCGTGGTGTGATTGTGCGTGTGTGTGTGATTGTGCGTGCTTGTGTGCGATTGTGCATGTGCGCGATTGTGCGTGTGCGCGATTGTGCGTGTGCGTGCAATTGTGTTTGTGCGTGTGTGTTTGTGCGTGTGTGTGTTTGTGCGCGTGCGTGTTTGTGTGTGTGTGTGTGTTTGTGCGTGTGTGCGTGTGAGTGAGTGTGAGTTATTGTGTGTGTATGAGTGATTGTGTGTGTATGAGTGATTGTGTGTGTGTGAGTGAGTATGCTTGAGTGAGAGTGTGAGGGAGTGATTGTGTGCGTGAGTGATTGTGTGTGTGTGCAAGTGAGTGATTGTGCGTGTGTGAGAGTGAGCGTGTGAGTGAGTGAGTGTGTATGTGTGTGTGAGAGTGAATGAGTGTGTGAGAGTGTGAGTGAGTGTGAGTGAGTGTGTGAGTGAGTGAGTGTGAGTAGTGAGTGTGGAAAGTGTGAGTGATTGTGTATGTGTGTGTGTGTGAGAGAGTGAGTGAGTTGTGTGTGTGAGTGAGTGATTGTGTATGTGTGAGTAGAGTGATTGTGTATATGTTGTGTGTGTGTAAGTGACAGTGCGTGAGTTGTGTGTGTAAGTGAATGAGTGAGAGTGATTGTGTATGTGTGTGTGTGTATGTAACTGAGAGTGGAGTGAGTGAGTGAGTGAGTGAGTGAGTGAGTGATGCTCAGCAGCGATCTTGGAGAGGTGGTGCTCCTGTGCATTCTTCTGGAGAGTGGAACCCTGGAAATCATAGGTTTGGGAGATGCTGTCAAAGAAACTTTGGTGAGATGCAGACCAGTGGGATGAAAGGTTACGAGGGACTTTCATAAAAGAATTTGGCCTGCCTCAAGCAGAGCTAGGCTCAGAGCCTAACACATTGGCCATCAGTTCCGTTATTAGCTCCACTTAGAACAGGGGTCAGCAACCTTCCTTTAAAGCTTTTTCAAAGGTTTTTAAAAGAGTCTTTTGAAAGAAAAAAATGACTGAAATCAAACGAATGCAAGCTACTGAAAATCAGGCATTTCTAAAAGCAAATACATGGCTAAGTAGCGAATGTCCTGGTAAAATGCAGAATTTTCACATACGATTAAAAAAGTGTGTCATATGAATCAATAGAAAAAAAAATCCGAAACTCAGAATAGGCCTAACTCTGCACATTTTCCTTTATTTTTTGCTTTGTATCTTCGGTAGGTGTATGTTCAGCTGCTCAAGTCAGCCTTGCATCCCCACAATAATGGG